>JARUHE010174828.1:0-13861 GCA_031471125.1 Archaeomysis grebnitzkii | reverse complement strand
ACGAACACTCAATGTAAGCCTTAGATTATAAATAAGCTTTATTTACATAAATTATAATAATTTTTGTAGCCGGAGTCGGTACAAATTGTCCGACTCCCGACTCCACTAAAAAAGGCTCCGACTCCGCAGCCCTGGTGCAATTTTGACAAAAATATTTTACAAAAGCCAAAATTAATTTTCAGTTTATGACATACCAAAAAAAATATTTGACGTCAGTTTTTCACAAACAATTACTTAGGTTCGTAAGAATCAAATTTTGCACAACCAAAAAATAAGCCTAACGAAACAAAATGTGTTTATCGTCAGAAAGATTTTAAATTATTACATCAAAAATATAAATCAAACTCAACGGTGCCATTCAAAGAACTTCTCGTCTCATTTTGACATCTTTGGGCCCAACGATCGTATCACAGACGGTCCCAAAAATGACAACTGCGATATGCTTATCAGTGCCGGGAAAGAAGTGACTCAGGCCTGAAAATGTTTGACAAGAAATAAAAATATAATAAAAATGATAAAACTGTCGTCTGCGAAATGTAAGAAGTCCGACCCTCTAACTACTGTGGAAGACCGAATAAGTCGTATGCAATAAGGGAGGTTTTCGATACTATCTTCAATGTATTTTAGTCCTTATGTTGATAAGGGTTGTTTTTAACACTAAATTCAATGTATTTCAGTGCTTATCACTTATATTACTCGGTGCCGAAGTTGAAATGTATTCGCACAGTAAGCATCATTCATACTCTAGTCTCTGACACTGTACTCGGTTTTGCCGGGGATGAAACTCGGTATTGGGTTTTGCCGGGGATGAAACTCGGTATTGGGTTTTGCCGGGATGAAGGAGACTGCCTTTTTACAAACTCGTTTTCATCGGCTTGCTCATTGCACACGCGTTCGGTCGCATGCACTCCCTTTCTTTCTCTCTCTTTTTCTCTATCTCTCCCATTCCCTCTATTTATCTCTTTCTCCCTACATTCCACTCTCTCGCTCTCCGCCCCCTCCCCCTCTATCTCTCTTATTTCACATTTATTTTTCACTTATTCTATTACTTATATCACAGTATAAGGTTATTTCCTTAAGCTGTGCTTAAATCCATACTTACACAATGTATCTCACTCATTAGATACACTTACTCTCATTTCTTATCTCTAGCTACATAAGAGCAAAGATTTTTATTTATTTATTACCCAATCTCTCCTCCACGTAACCCCCTCATTGCGTACACTTTACATGTGTAAAAATAAGCCTAATGCCACAATAAATTAAATGGATCTACACTAACACAAGTGAGGCAACGCACATTCAAATAACAGAGCTTACCTCACTTGTGCTAGTGGCGATTCATAATGTAAACGTCATTAACCATTTGAGGTATGACTAGAACTCCAGATGAATAAGGATGTTTTCAACACTAACTTTAACGTAGTATAGTCTTATGTAAACAATCACTCAGGTCTTAAAGGGCCAACCTGTTATTGCATACAGGTACCATATCGTTATACTAAAAGGATTATTTTCAATTTATTTAGCATTTAATACTATAAAAGTATTCAAAAAAATTTCAGTATATAGTATTTATTTAGAATTTAGTATTTAGTAATTGTTTAGAATTTAGTGTTTGTTTAGAATTTAGTATTTATTTAGTATTTGTTTTGAATTTAGTATTTGTTTAGAATTTAGTGCCTGTTTAGTATTTGTTTTGAATTTAGTATTTGTTTAGAATTTAGTGCCTGTTTAGTATTTGTTTAGAATTTAGTGCCTTTTTAGTATTTGTTTAGAATTTAATGCCTGTTTAGTAATTGTTTAATATTTAGTATTTAAGTTAGTCCTAATTAGTTTATATTGGGGTTCAGTTGTTTAGTGGGAGGTGATATCCTGAAATAGTTTAGACCAGATGATGAAACAATGTTTATCGAATTTCAGGTGTTACATCTCTCACTTTTTTATATTTCACTCCTTAATGTTTCTCTCCCCTTCCTATTTGCTATTTAAATTTTTCTCTATACCTCCTCTTTCATGCCTTTAATTTAACATTCATCAGAAAATATATCACATGATCTATAATATATGAACTCCAGTGACAATAATATACTATAGCCCAAATCGTGTTTTATTACTTGATACGTTACCTAGTATTAGAGAAAGATACGTTACCCAGCACTAAAACAAGATACGTTACCCAGCACTAGAGCAATATACGTTACCCAGCACTAGTAAAAATACGTTACCCGGCATTACATCAAGATTAGCTTAATCACATGGAAGTTGGCACCTCCAAGTTAAAGGTTACTCAGCATTACAACGTAGGATATCAGACCTAAACGCTGCAGTGTTCACTTCATTCCTTGGCCCTCAAAGGCTACAGGATTAGCCTATGCTTACCAAATCCATTTTTGAGGGATTGACACTTCAATGTTCGTGTGAACTGACTTTTACAGATGAAATTTATCTGCATTGCCTCAATGTACTTCAACCATTGACATAAATGATCCGGCTTCAAAATGTTAACTAATACATTTTAATCCTTATAAAAACAATGCTTCAGGCTTTAAAAGGGTCAAAATATATTTAAAACAAAGCAAGTTAAATAAGAAAAGCGGAAGGAAATTCTCCTCAATAAACAACGCATCACCCAGCATAAATTATTTACTTAAGACACAAACAAATTATTCGAGATGGTAACACATCAATGTCTGGCAGACTTAGGCCATATATGAATCAACAATAGCACAACTGAGGCAAGATCTGTTATTTGAATGTGAGTTACCTCACTTGTGCTATTTGTCTCTTATATGGATCGACAATAGCACAACTGAGGCAAGCTCTATGTTATTTGAATGTGGGTTACCTCACTTGTGCTATTTGTCTCTTATATGGATCGATAATAGCACAACTGAGGCAAGCTATATGTTATTTGAATGTGGGTTACCTCACTTGTGCTATTGTCCATCCAAATACTTAAATAGTTTACAGTTAGTGTTGGAAACAACCTGTTTTGTATGGGACTTGTGCCTTCCCCTGGCCATTAGAGGCTTAACAGTTTATAAAGAAGTTTGGTTGCCTTATGTAACCAATTTTATTTTAGCATTGTGTATAATTATTAATAATTTCTATTTTTTATCATTTATTGTTGTCATTGTGTTTATTATAATTCTCTTCATTATCATTATTGTCGCCTTTATTATTTGTAATATTGTTTTCATTGTTATTGTTGTTGTCTATATAAGTATTATTACTTTTATTGTTTTTTATAATCGTTAACTACCCAAATACTTAGAAAACACAGTCCTCGTTCGTCAAAGAGGTCAATTCACGTTGTATCTGGTTAGTACTAGATGAACAACTTCTTGAAACACCAGGTACTGTTGACATTGAGGTGGTGAACATGCTTTACACTCAGACCCTAGCCCTTTTGGATCAAATTACAAACATACAAAAAGTATAACCACATAAACATCTGTCAAATCTTGATGTAACAAATGTCGTTACCGATTTGGTCATAAATAAGCCCCGCCCTCTCACAAGCAAAAGTATGACGTCATACCATTCAATGAATAAACCCTGTGAAGCCTGACAGGTATTCAAATTCTCGTGATTTGTAGGTTATTTGCAATATATGGATCGATCGTAGAACAAGTGAGGTAACCAACATCGGTGCATCCAAATAACAGAGCTTACCTCACTTGTGCTATTTTCGATCGATATATTCAAAGGAATTTTTACTCTGTGTGTGAAAAATCATTCAACTCTTAAATGGTTAATTTAAAATTGGTGTTATGCTTTGTATGGTTAACCTTTCTAGAAAGAGCCTTATTTAGTGTACATAAAATCGTATTAACCTGGTATACAATTCGGTTACGCCAATGTGTGTTTGTAAGGATAGCCTACTAACTACCTATATATGGCAGGACATATTATTAAGTTGTACATATATTATTAGAATCAATCGTGTTATCGTCAGTGTATAGCTATACAACTTAGCAAAGTGTATTTGGATAGCCAACTTGCATCATTGGACTATAGACGAAAATATCGTAATTAATTAATTAATTCCCAAAAAAAATGTATTTATTTGATTTGATTCTAGTTCGTGAAATCTTACAAACGAGATACTTCACATTTCTATGTATACATTAGCAATGAGGGAAACTCTCCCAAGTCGATTGGTGACATCAGCATCAAGGAAGTGGGAATTTACAAATTATTTTCACACCAAAAATAAAGTTTGCTCAATTCACAAAAAATACATTGGGTAGTTAATTATTTGGAACTTTTAAACTTGTATGACTACTGCATTTTCAATGCTATGACGTCACATACGTTTGGCAATGTATGATTTTTAGTTCGGGGTCAGCATAGCGACAGTTTTTACCCTTGAATTAGCACCCTTTATGATAATTTTACAATTTCAATATGCGTTTCAACATTTGCATTATAATTTTTTTTTATAATTGACAAGTTTTTAAATATATTTCTTCATGAACTGTATGTTGTCTCAAAAAATGTTCAAGATTAGAATTTTTTTTAGTCAACTATTGGGAAAATTTAAAGATCTGGCTTGTAGAAAAAAATATCAGACATGTGAAAAATATGTTGCAAAGATATGTGAACTAAATTAATGATAAAAATACATTTAATAATTTATTTATTTTAATGAGAAAATAAATTATTAAGAATATGGAAATAATGTTCAAGCTATAATAAACATTTAAAATTGCTACAGGTGTGCACAAACCCAACTGTCAAACACCTGGCTTGAAAACTCATTAACTAGTTTCCGATTTGCTCCAAAACTTGAAATATTTTTTTCAATAATACATAGGTCTATGAAATATTTTAAACTTGTACATAATTTTTATCAATCATTTTAATGTAATTAATATAAACAATATTATACAATTATGATGAATGTAACAAATGTCAAACAAAAATACCCTACACTAGTTAAAAATACCCTACACTAGTTAAAAGCCGAAAGAAATTGAAAGCTATTACAAACTATAAATCATGCTGTTAAATACTTGAATTAAAATTCAAGTTATTTGTTTAATATATGTAATTATTTTAGAAAATTATATTCGAGACATTGAAACATTTACTATAGGCATAATTTTTAGATTGAGAATAAAAAAATGGTTAAGTTAATATGCTGCTATTATTTGTTAAAGCCAATGTAGTATTATAGGAAATAACCTCATTAATTGTCTTAAATTGGAAAACTTTACAAAAAAATATATAAACTGATAGGCTTAAATAGTATTGCAAACTAAACATGTAACTGTTTATACTTTTAAATTTAAAACATACAACATAAAAACTTTGTCAAAAATGTCTTATTATGACAATAAGTTCTGACAATTCCTTTGGGCATAATTTTATTTTTTAAATTGAAATTTACCTAACCCATCACACTTGTTACCTTATCTTGGTCGACATTGAATACCATTTCAAACAAAAATAAATCTAGACATGAATATAAATTTAATTAAATATTAAAAACAATGAAATAAATATTTGAAAAAAGGCGTTATTGACAGGATAGCTTAACGCGGGTTGTACAAGACGAGAACATTTTGAATTTAAAATCTTCTCAAGAAAAGTGAGGGTACCGCAGTCTAAATGAATTATTTAAATAATTAATACAACTTCTCAACTCACCTTATTTTCAGATTATCTACAAATGATTCAACTGTAATCTTATCTAAGAGAACAGCATCCCCTATTCCCACTTCATCGTAACTTGCCATTGTGGCAGAGAGAAATTCAACACGTCCACTTAGTATCACAACTCTATGTTGACTGATTTGAAAAATTTCTTGCAGTGAAATATTCCCATTTTTTATGACTCATAATTTTGTTCAAATTATTATTTTTATTATTTCTTATCAATTTTTATAATGTTACTACTATAACTTGTTTTATTGTTATTAGCGAAATGTTAAAATTGATATTATTATTTGTATTGTTATTTTTGTTACTGTTTGAGGGTATTACTATTATCTTCATTAGTCATTATTGTGTTATTATTATTTTAATATTAATATTGTTAATGCTAATGTCTTTGTCGAAATTGATTCCTCCAAAATATCATTTTATCGAATTGCTTCCTCCGAAATGTCATTTTAGCGAATTGAATCTAGCGAAATTGATTCCCCCGAAATTGAAACTTCAGAAATATCAATTTGTCGAAATATCATTTAGCGAAACTGCATTTGTAGAAATATTCGCTAAAATAATATTTCGGAGAAAACAATTCGCTAAAATGATATTTCAGAGGATGCAATTATTATCTCCTTAAAAAAATGTTTACCATTTACTTTATTTTTTATCAACTTTGTTTTGCTCAAATGTGTTGTGAGACCAAAAAAAAATAAGCGATTTACATGTATTGGTGCAGCTCTATGTTACTGTTAATGTTACTGATGTTATCAATAGTATTATGTTTGTTAATATTAACTCGATATATTTTAAGATACTGGGGTCCCGGGTACTTATGTGAGCTCACGCACGCATGCACAGTACATGATCGAAACATAATATTGAAACCATTAATTAAAAAAAAGGAAAACAGGAGAAATATCATTGCAGTACTGTCTTTAAAAAAACAAATAATAACCTTTTTTTAACCAAGGTCTTATGTAATTTTAACATTATGTTATGTATAGCGCAGCTGAATTAAATATTTATTGATGTCCTATTGAAGAAATTTCGAATTATTATTATTAAACATTAGTCGTTTTCTGGGCCCCACTGTTTCTTGATTTAAAACAACACACGATCACACATAACTATCCCCCAGAAATCCAAGTTTGTCCTAATTAAAAATCTGAGCTGTACCCCTAAAAATTGGGTTGTTTCAGATCTTTACGAACATGAGAAACTCCTCGATTGCAAGTTTTTAAAGAACCTTATAAAATTATTTACCAAACTCAAAACAATCCTACTATTAGCCTGATAAGTTTAATTTAAAGAATTGTTATAAGGTTAAAGCCCCACAAGTTTGTGACGAACATATTACGAACGTTTGTTATAAGGTTATGCACCGCAAATTTGTGAAAAAGTCAATACGACTGTTTGTTGTGAAGTACATACGACGCAAGATTGTAAAAAACTTGATAAGAATGTTCATTGGTGATTTTATAAAGTACCTTAAGAATTTATACTTAAGGGTTTTCTTAAGTTCGTATAATATTTTGAAACAACCCCATTTTTAGGGGTATGTTAGGTTCGGCTCAGGTTTATAATTAACACAAACTTGAAAAAATAGTTTTTCCAAGATCATTTCTGATTTATGGGGGGAGGGGGCTATGTATTCAATTATGTCCCGATGCCTTACTAGTATAGCATGTCTTATAAATAAAGAAATAATGATCTAACTGAGTTATAATTTGTAATTAAATAAATATTTGTTTATTTAAATTAAAAATTATAATTAAGTATTTAATTATATATTTTAATTTTAACTTGTAATTAATTATATATTTTAATTAGAAGTTGTAATTAATTATATATTTTTATTATAACTTAAAACAAATAATTATCTAATTGAATTATAACTTAACATTGCATAAATAATTGTCTGTTTTAATTACAAACTATAATTAAGTAAATAATTAAATATTGTAGTTATAGCTTGTAAATTATAATTAATTATCCATTGATTATAAATTATCATTACTAATTAATTATCAACTAAAACTATAACTTATAATTCGATCATTATTTTCTAATTTAAATTATAATTTATAATCAAGTAATTAATTATATATTTTAATAATAACTTGAAAAATTACAATTAATCATTTAATTATCTAGTGTAGTTATTACTTATATAATTAAGTAATTAATTCTCTACTGTTCATTATAAGTTATAACTAAATAATTAATTATCAGTTATAATTAAACAATCAATTAAGTAGTTTAATTATATAATTGTAACTAATAAGTTTAGAGTTAAATAACTATTTTAATCGTTTATGTATTTGCTGTTACAAAAAGTAACATTTAAAATATAAGTATTAAATTATTTAATAAAGGAAAAAATCTTCCCAAGAAGAAAGAACAATACATTGAAATTACATAGAGAAATATATTATATTGAAGTATCTGGCATTCTTTTTTGTAGCGGTGTGGCAACTTAAGGTTCAAAACGTTCTATTGAAACTGTTCAAGTTGAGCATCTATAAGTTTTTAATCTATGGTTACCCTGACCGGAAAAATGATGAAGGAAAGTATTTAGATGTTTTGTCGAATGTGTATAGAGTTGGTAGCGTGGGCAAAGTTGTGAGTTTATGCTGTCCATTTTTGTGGGTATGTGCTGGTAAGGTAAATGTGGTTGCATCTGGTTCTGGGTTGGTATACAGTCTGTACACATACACTGGAAACACTTGATTAACATGTATGTCTAAGATAATCAAAATTTACATAAAGTTCACTAATCTTTGTTAACAGTACCAACTTTTTGTTGACTCAATCAACTTCATTGTGATTGAATAAATTAGTATGTTAGTAAAGTGTTTTCAGTTTTTGTGTCTGGGAAGTCTTTCTGATGATTATCACGGAACGATTCTGTTCTATTGTCTATGTATGACTGACTCTTCTTTGTTAGAATTATAACAACATAATTAATTATTTGTTTTAATTATGACTTACACATTATATTTAAGTAATCAATGAATACTTTAATTAAAACTCATCAATTACATAATTATGATTGAATAGTTAATTATAATTTTATATTACAACTTATAAATTAAAATTAATTATATTTAAATTATTTATCTATTTTAATTATAACTTGTGACTAAATATCTAGTTATTTGTTAAACTTTATAACTTTTAAATTAATAACAATTATATATTTAAATTATAGTTTATGGTTAATTATTTAATTGTCTATTTTGATTATAGCCTGTACATTACAGCTCAATAGCTACTTATCTATTTTAATTATAACTTGTTATTAAATATCTAGTTATTTTTTAAACTTTATAACTTTTAAGTTAATAACAATTATATATTTAAATTATAGTTTATGATTAATTATTTAATTGTCTATTTTGATTACATTACAGCTGAATAGCTACTTATCTATTTTAATTATAAATTATAATTATTTATCTATTTTAATTAAGCATACCAACTGGTCATAACAGGTCATAAACAAATGGTTGATCAGCTTCGTGATTTCTTGGTTAGTCATTAATGGTAAATTTTGGTTTTAGCGTTCTCCAGCCAATCAGAGCATATTGGGCGGAGCCAAATGGGCATTCACCAATCATTGCAAAATAATCTGAGATACAATTAATTCACCAATCATGGCAAAGTGTTATGAAGTAAGTCACCTTCATTTATTATGACGTCACAAACTAGCTTGATTAATTTTTGCATAACAATGAAACTAAACTAAATGATTGAATGTCATTCAATAATCACACAGATTGCACTAGTTGCAAAAAGGAAGGAAGTGGTCAGCTACGTCACTAACATTACTTAGAAAGCCATCTTAATTCATAGGGGCTAGCCTTTAAATCGATCAGTATCGAGGGTCTATCCTTATTAATGTTTGTGTAAAGAGCTTCAGAGTGAGCATTGTATAAACTATGTAGGAGAACAATTTGTAGTTATTATGTTTAATTGTATTGTTTTTGTTAATATTGTCAAACTTATTATTATTTAAAACATTGATACTATTATTTTTAACGTTGTTATTGTCACAATTACTAAGAAAAAATAACTGAATGACGTGTAGGCTTATTATTTATACTATATATGATTCAACACGAGATGGCCAACGCCTGGACATCATAAAAATGACCTAACAACGTATGACTGAAGACTTCTTTACCATCACTTTAGCCTGTGGAAATTATATTAACATTTTTTTTATTATCTGTTACGAGTGTACTACAAATTTTCTTACAATTTTTATCTTTATTGTTATTTTAGTGCTTGTATGAAGTCGCGTTGATCCAATAAAACCAGACAGCATTGTGTGAACGTGATTTAAATGAACAAAAACTATTTTAAATCAAATCAAGGTTGGTCGAGAACGTTCCTATAGCTAGCCACTTTTTGAGCTTTTATAGCCTTTTTATATTATATTATATATATTATATATATTATTATAAATTAATGTTATTCCTTCCTATATAATATTTACAATCAACAGAGTACATCGTTGTCATTTTAGGTTTGTTTCAAATATTGACAAAATAAAAAAAATAAAGAATGCTTTATTTCTCAATTCCTATTTTTCTGGAGTTGGTGAAAAGTTAGTACTTTTGTATTACTATTCCGACGTCGGAGTTATCGTTGTCAAGTTTAACTGAGTATTTTTTGTGATTCAACATGAATATAAAATTTGAAAAGAAAAACAAAAAATTTCTTTATTATGACATTTTAATAAATAATGCAAGATTGTAGTTTTCAAAATTACTATTTGGTGCATTAATTGCCAATAAATAAAATTCATGTCAATGTGTGAAGTTTTTAATAGAAGAGTTACATCAATGTTATTTTACAAAAAATATTTACTATGTGCTTCTTTTAATAATGACCAGAGTATTTTTTTAGAAAATTTTTATTTTGTGCATTTTAGCCATAATGTAAATTTTCAATAGGTGTTTTTTCATAGAAATCCGTTTTCCTTCTCACATAATTTCCAAATAATAATAATTAAGTTTTGAATTATATTTTGTTAGGGCATCCATCCTACAAATTATATTTTGTTAGGGCATCCATCCTACAAATTATATTTTGTTAGGGCATCCATCTTACAAATTATATTTTGTTACGGCATCCATCCTACAAATACCATATTGCAATCGACATGCGGGGCTCAGTCCATCATGGTCTCCGTTGGCATCTCGTTTTCACGTTTTAGGTGAAGGCAAATGATAAAAGTTTTTGTTTTTGAGTTTACAATTTTTCTTAATGAATAAAAGTGAATAATAACTTTGCTCATATAAAAAACGCTATTAATTATATTTACCTTAAAAAATGATGTTTTTTTATTCTAATGAACATAAAAAAAATGAACTATTTTTGTCAGGCGTGCGTACCAAAGCTCTATATAGGCGTAGAAATTGCGATATCGTCCTCATCAGCGTCGGCGTTAGACGATGACTTGAATGCTAATTATATATCATCTATACCAATACAATTTCATTTCATATAGGCTTCATTGTTGGTTTTAATATATTAATAGATTATTTGATATTATTTTAGTACTTTTCATCTTCATTTTTCCATAAAAAAATTAGAAATTTTTTAACAATTTTTTTTCTTATTTTGGTTTAATCTATGCATCAATGGATTGGAAATGAAGTGTACATAAACAGTTTCTAAGATTATTTTTTGATTAAATGATGTTTTCTCACTATGTAACACCATTTTTGATTGACGTTTCTGATTGCACATGGAGATAGAAGATTTTTTGGTAAAATTATGTACTGTATACAATTTACAACAAACAAAGATTTAAAACCTTATTATCTTTCTTTTTTTATTTGAAGACGATGGTACGTCATACTTTAAATTGGTACTTAAAAAAGTGTATAGTGCGTGTTAAATAACGTTTATCAATTACTTCCTTGAAGGTAATGTGGTCCAGGGAGTAATTGCCATCCATCAAAGGAAGGCTGTAGCATCATATTTTTGGAAGGTTTAGTCGGATTATAGTGCGACGACCCTTTTGAGAGGGTGTTGGAACAATTATTTGTAATGTCTATGATAGGGAGGGGAGCTGAAGCATACAAAACACACGAACTGTTAGGTTGTGCACAAACTTCGTCAAAATGATTAACTCTTAAGGACCAAATTATTTTTGAGTATAATCAAACCTACTGTAGACTTTTTTTTAGTTTTAATGTATACCATTTATTGAAGAAATATGAAAAAATAATAAAACACATAGAAAAATAAATATCTAAAAAAATGCTATTTAATATTTATTTGTTTATTTAATATTTATTTGTTTATTTAATATTTATTTGTTTATTTAATATTTATTTATTTATTTAATATTTATTTGTTTATTTAATATTTATTTATTTATTTAATATTTATTTTGTTTATTTAATATTTATTTATTTATTTAATATTTATTTATTTATTGAGATATTTGTTTATTTATTTAATATTTGTTTATTTATTTAATATTTATTTATCTATTTAATATTTATTTATCTATTTAATATTTATTTATTTATTTAATATTTATTTATTTATTTAATATTTATTTATTTATTTAATATTTGTTTGTTTATTTATTTAACATCTACAATTATTTTACAGTACAAATGTAGACCAATGGTCCTTATAGGATTAAATCTTGCATACATGTACCTGTATGAGTATATTTAATTTGGTATTGTTCAATGGTAATTATTCTTTGTGTTGTAATGCTTTAGTAAGGATGGTTTTATGTTACATTTTTCTGTGTAAATTCGAATGCTTTTACCTACATTAATTATAAAATTTATTCAACAACAATTTTGTCAGCCTTTCTTAAAAACGGACATGGTTGGTTTTAATGTTGAATAACAATAGCTTGTTATTGCTTGTATATGTGCATGTGTATCGTTCAGTACTTTCAACAAACAAACTCTATTCTATTGGCATTATATAAAACAAAGTTGGCATTAGACCTTCTCGTATTATAATACAACAATAATATTTGTTTGTTTGTTTTGAAATATATATTTCAGAGGTATCTGAGATATTCTGTATTCTAAATTTAATCACAACTACATTTTTCTAATTTGAATACTTTCTTAATATTTTTTATCTCATTTATTTGAAACTTTTATTATTTACTTTATTTGTTTGTTTACTTTATTTTATTTTATTTTATTATTTACTTTATTTGTTTTTTTACTTTATTTTATTTTATTTTATTATTTACTTTATTTGTTTGTTTACTTTATTTTATTTTATTTTATTATTTACTTTATTTGTTTGTTTACCTGTGTCTCAATAATTCCTAATTGAGATCATTCAAGTTGGGAGAGAACATCATGTTACAAATATCGAAAGCCGAAGGTCCATTTATCAAAAATACTTCACTAAAAATTGACATCAAAGATGAATTTTAAAGTAGAATATAAAAGGTTGGTTTGGCGTATGGCATATTAAATGACGCAAACGCATACACTCACACGCATAGCATATTCTTACCCACACATGGACACGTTCTTACTACACACGCACACACATGTACACATATATAGATCATTCTTACAGACGCATGGACACCCTCGTATACGAGATAGCACAAACACATGCACACAAACACGCGCGTCTGCACATACACATACACACACACACCCACGCGCGCGCGCGCGCACACATACGCTCACCTATACACATTGAAGAATCTAGCATTATTGCAACATTGATTTTAAACTATGTTTGGCTGAAAATGTACAACTTAAAGGATCGCTTCATGACTTTTCGGAAATGTCATGGACGATAGAATTTCTTAATAACTGAACATTTACGGCAGAATAAATACAAACATAATTTTTATTATTCCTTTATATCGCGAAGTATAGCACCAGACTACATTGTTCATCGACTTGTTCCTTCGTCTGTGGCTTTCGCATAATTTTATTTTATTTTCAAAATCCGAATTGCCATTCATATCACTCATACGATGGTCATACGCTCAAGATATCGTGGACATAAATTATATAAGTCGTATTCGCGACTAAAGATTTAAGTCACATTCACACAATGCTATACGATTTTCTTGAATAAAGAAAACTTGATTCAGTAAAAATCGTATAACATTCTGTCAATGGGATTTAAATAAAAAGTTGATTTTAAATCAAATAAAGTTTGGTCGAGAACACGGCTA
>JARUHE010174717.1:0-13862 GCA_031471125.1 Archaeomysis grebnitzkii | reverse complement strand
TGTGTCTATGTAATAGGCCGCATGTTAAGGGAAGCCTCACTCTTCCCTTTGGGTTGCTAAATAGCAGCTCAAAGAATAGGTGGTACATTCATATAAATTTGTTAGTGGTTGGGCATCTCCTTAGATCCTATTCTCATTGACCCTGAAGAGTGTAAAGGACTTTACACAGATCAACCAACCAAGCAACCAGACGTTTGTAAGGCCTTTAGTTCAACCTTTGGTCGTTTGGCTATCTTCTGTTTTTTATGGATGTTATTTCATAGCCTAAAATAGCAAGTATAGAAATACAAGTGGCCAAATGCCCATCAGTGTTCTTATCTTATCAAACATCTGATATAAGTTGTATTTAAATCTTTGGGCGGTTGACTTTCTTGTATTTTCATTGATTGTATTTCATAACGTGAAACACAATAAATAAAAACATAAGTAGCTCCAACTCCCATCGATTTTTTTACCAAATCAGACGTTTGTAGACCTTTTATTTACACCTGTGGTCATTTGGCTATCTTCTGTTCTTATGTTTGTTATTCTATAGCTTGAAGTAGCAAATATAGAAATACAAGAGGCAAATTGCCCATCGGTGTTCTTATCTTATCAAGCGTCCCATGTGACTTATATTTAAGTCTTTGGGCGGTTGACTTTCTTGTAATTTTATTGATTGTATTTCGTAACCTAAAACACAATAAATAAAAATAGAAGTAGCTTCAACGCCCATCATCGATTTTCTTACCAGATCAGACGTTTTTAAGGCCTTTTATTTACACCTGTGGTCGTTTGACTATTTTCTGTTCTTATGCTTGTTATTCCATAGCTTGAAAATGCAAACATAGAAATACAAGTTGCTAAATGCCCATCGGTGTTCTTATCTTATCAAGCGTCCGATATGACTTGTATTTAAATCTTTGGGTGGTTGACTTTCTTGTATTTTTATTGATTGTTTTTCATAACCGGAAACACAATCAATAAAAATAGAAGTAGCTCCAGCGCCCATCGATGACCTATTCTACTGCTCGCTCCAAGTGCAAGAGTATATGTGCAAACACATTCGATGATGTACTGAAGTGATTGTGGAAATGTGATGTTTGAATCCTCAGGATCTATACATCTATGAATTGAGATTGATCTTTAAGAAATACATATTTATTTTATTATTTGCTGATAAATCATAATGGTTCACATAGTTATGTAGTATTTACTTAAAATAAATAAATTCTTCTATCTGTCTTATTTTACCTAATCTTATCTTACATTATTACATCATATTGATATTTTATTAATATTTAGAGAGGTTAGAACATAGTTACCCTCTGGCATCTGGGTATGCTTAAGGCTAAAATGTCCCCGTCCTTTTCTATAAAAAGTCCACTAATTTCATTTTCTTAGAATTTACATTGTGTCCTTCACTTTTTCTATTATGAAGTTCATTTATAATGCCGTTTTGGCTAACGCATACTTTAGATGTGTTAATCAATTCTAGCAACACTTAACAAGTAATACCAGTTTAGGGAAATTTGTAAAAGTTCACCAATGGATTTATTTGTGATCTAAGTAAGATTAGGTATAGCCTAGGTTAGGTTGGGTAATAATAAATAATAAATTAATTAATTAATATTTAAAAGTAGGTTTTTGAGGACAGTACTTTTATTGTTCTTTCTTAGGGATTTTTCATATGTAGTACTTTTAGCACTTCTATAACGACATCTAAACTAGGCTTCTACCAAAACTGTTTGAGCCATTGAACCCAATTTATACATATATTTATGAAAATTTTGTAGACAAATATAGCTATTTAAACATGTTGTCAGAAAGTTTAAGTTAAGAAGTTGGTCGAACTATTAATTGAAAAGTTCGGAAAATCATCTTTGCATACAAGTGGTCATGTTAAAAACAAACAAAAATAGCCATATCTCGAAAAATAAAATTGTTTTCAAAGGTCACAAGGTGAATATCAAGTTTAGAAATTTATTATAACTACCGACATTAAGTGTACAGTTGAATAAACGATGGATGTATTTTTTAGAAATGTGTTGTACGCATAGAAGCTTATAATCGTTTATTGTAAAACGCATATAAAAACGTGTTCAACTAGTTAGATTTTGGTAGACCTTTGATATGTTATAAAAGAACTTACTAGCTTTAATTTGTATATAATTCATTACAATTTGTTTTGGGTAAAATCTTATTTCACCGGGACATTTATTTTTTAACAGTTATTCGGTATTTAAAAAATAGGTAAAAATATGTTAAATAGTCAAAAAATTCATAAGAAAAAGTTTATTCATAAGAAATTTGAATTCAAATATATTTTATTTTTAATTCAAGATGTTAAGATTTGGGTTTTTATCTGGTTTCTATTTCATAATAACGTTGGATTTAGTTTTAAATTTTTAATTCCCAAAATAGTTTTGAATTAAGTTAACAATTAATTTATGTAGATTTGAGGATTTGTTTCATTTGGTTTAGTTTTAAACACTTTAACCGTTTCTTATAACACCGGTGATCTATTAGTATAATGGCTTACTCCATCTTATGTTACACCAGTGATACACATTAAGTTAGTTTCGTTTTAGTTACTTTACACAGGCAACTAAAAATGCTCGTTACTATTTTTTTCAAATTATATATATACTGTATGTATCTGTAAATATAAAAATCGGCCAAATTTAGTTTTTAATTGTATATTGAACGTATCTATGTATAAAACAATTATAATATGTATAGATAATGTGAAGATAAAATGTATGCCATGAGGAGAATTTTATGAATGTGAACTGAAAGTTTATTAAATTTGTTGTTGTACAGAATTAACACTTCAGCAAAGTACTTGTGTTTCTATTTCAATTATAAAAATAAATTTTGAATATTTCAAATACTTGACGAAGACTCTAATGTCTTGGGTGCTGGTAAAATCAATGTTCTTTGCAATGCTAACTTTGATTTATTTTAACCTTTTTTTTATAAAAAATCAAACCTTAATGCGTTTATTTTTTATGTTGCTTCTTTTTCGTTTGAAAATGTAAAGTTAAAAAATTGCTAAAATAATTATGAGTTAAAATTGATTAATTATAGACTTTAGTTAGTTGATCATAAACTTTAATTAATTAATTATCAATTTTAATTAATTAATTATACATTATAGATAATTAATTAATTATAAATTGTAGTTAATTAATTAATTATGAATTTTAGTTAATTAATTATACATTTAAATTAATTATAACTCTTTATTAATTAATTATATATTTTAATCAATTAATTTGTTATACATTTTAATCAATTAATTAATTATACATTGTAATTGCTTATAAATTTTTATTAATTAATTAGATACATTTTATTTAGATACAATTACAAATTTAGTTATTATTAATTAATTATAAATTTAGTTATTATTAATTAATTATAAATTTAGTTATTATTAATTAATTAAAAATTTAGTTATTATTAACTAATTTTAAATTGTTAAAAATATAATTATTTTTTAAATATACTCACCACCACCACCGTTGTCAGATGATCCTGAATGTCCATAATATGCTGTGGAAAAAAATCAATTAACAATAATAATAATAATATTAGCAATACTAATAATAATAATGTAATTGACAATAATAATAATAATAATTATGATCATTTTAATAACAAAAATAGTAATTATAAAAATAAAATTGATAATATTAATAACAATGATTATCATAATTGTGATAAAAATAGTAGTCATAATGCTAATAAAAATAGTATCACAATTACAATAATAATAACAACAATGAAAAAAATATTGATGATAGCAATAACAATAATAATAAACATTTGTGTTGGTACCATACATCTCTCATTAAAAATTGATTTGTTGAGTTATTTTGTAAATAATTTTTCAAAGGTTATATTCAAATGTTGAACAGGTAAAGTTTTCCTACAAAACTTATAAAATTAGGAATGAAACATTAATTTTCAATTTTATTAAAAAATATGAATTGATAAATTGATAAAAAAAAATTTGGCATCTTTTTCATTGAAAACAGATACAGATTTATTATCCTTGTAAATCCTTACTCAGTTGCTGCTGGATTCGAGTGGGATGCTGCAATGTTTTCATTATTCACCACAGAGTTTCTATTTATGTGAGTCATGTTTATGTCTTTATTAACAGGCATGCTGGTAACTTAGTTGTTTGTGAAGGATCCGTTATATAGTTGAGATTTGCAGTGAAATGCATACGTGGGTAGTCATTGTGACAAAGTTGTGTAAGTATTACATAATTTTGTTCACATACATTCAAGTGTATCTTGTACTGTTGCGGTTGATGTTTGTTTTCAAAATAAAGTTGAATGGTTTTCCAGTAATCCTAAATTTTATGAAAACCAGTGAAATTAGGATCTGAAAAACTGGTTGATCGGAAATTATTTTTACTCTTGGCGTTTTTTTTATTTGTTTCATATAGGTTAACCCAGTTAAACAACTGACGCATTAAGGAGAAACAAGATACAATACTAGACAATTTATAATAATCAAAGAACAATTAAAAGGTCCGTCACTCTACCTACAATACTCCACTGGTACCAAGTGATGCAGAAAGAAAGCAGCCAATAAATGGTACCAAATTGTCTTTATTGTCACAGATTATAAATCCACCGAGTTTGAGAAAAAAAATTATTTATATAAGAAAAAGAAGCATATAATAAAGATAACCTTTATTATTATTATTAGTATTAGAACTTCATCTTCTTCAAACAATTTGCAAGAAACTCTAACCACATTTTTATCGGAAGCATCCATAACGCTTGTGAAGGATTCTCTGCAACACGATTTGATAACTAAACTTGAGAGATCTCAAGACAGATCGTCTACGTTTTTCAACACTTACATGGTTAATCGTTGTAAAAAACTAGTTTTGGATGATCGAATCTAGAGCGGCAACTAAACAATATAAATTTTACAGAATAAAATATTCATGGCGGTAGTAAACTACTTTCGTTTAACAAAACTTTTTGTAACTCTTCAAACAAAAACTTTAAGCATTTCATTGAATGAAAACGTTAAAATAATTTATAAGTCATTTGTGGATAAGACTTGAATGAATAAAAAAAAGTTGACACCAATGTTAAATAGAAGGTGATATAGCAAACCAATATTACCTTGCTATTCTATTAGACTAAAAAACTTGACATTTGAACTTATTTGAGGAAAATGTGTAAGTAACATCATACAGACCCATCTCCCCCCTATCCCCCATAGCCAAAATATTAGAAAAAATCATACTCCCATACATCACAACAAAAACCTATCTCCCACCCCACCAACACGGATACTCATACCATCACTCCACCACCACAGCACTTCAGAAAATAACAACATAATCATCACCGGCCTCAACCAAAAACAACCACCTACACGCACCATAGCCATAGCCCTAGACATGTCGAAGGCGTTCGACACAGTATACCAACACAACCTCATAGCCAAACTACACAACACCAATATACCAAACACCATCCTAAAATTCATAGCAAAACAGCACACCCGACACAACAACCACAACTCCCTAAACCGAAACCTAAAAACAGGCGTTAGACAGACCTCCCCGACCCTTTACACAATGTCCAAACTATCACATATATAGATGACTTCACCATACTTTCCTTCCACATAAACCCTATAACTGCAGACACCAAAGCACTACCAAACCTACAAAAGATTCACAACTGGACCACAAACAATCAACTCACTCTCAACGCAAACAAAACCATCGCCACACTCTTCACACCCGACCTTGCAGAATACAACAACACACTCCTACCAAGGGTCAAGGAACCAAACATTTATAGCCTAACATTTGACCCTAAACTCACCTACACTAAGCACATACAAAACACCATCACAAAAAGTAAACCTACTATAACCCTTGCTGAAGGCCCTCACTATCACAAACTGGGGGAAAACAAAAGAAACTTTTCTCACCTCATACAAAACCATCACACGACCCATCATAGAAAACACAAACACTATCTGGTCACCAATCACATCCACCACAAACATAAACAAACTTCAAACTATTCAAATCACTGTCATATGAACACCCATAGGCTGTGCACTGGACAGAAACATACAACACCTCTATGACGAAACAAAGTTCCTCCCAATAAAAACAAACTTACAACTAGACGCTTCACAACTCCGACAAACAGCCCAACACACAGATCATTCATTCCATCCACGTACACAACAACCAAACACCTCCTAGATACATGACACGAACAATAACAATTACACGACAAACATGGACACTATCCCAGAACACATCTCACATCAAACAATAAGACAACACAAGAAACTCAAACACACACGCACAGTAACTAACTACACAAGCAACAGACAAACAAACAAAAGACTCAATATACAAGCACTCGACATCAACGAAACTGAACAATCACTTCCACAAGACATGCTCAAGACACTGGCACAGCTTAGACCAAACAAATTTTGTTTGAATACCTAAACAAAATATCCCTTGACACCCGAACTACAGACAACTGCCCGCTGTGCCAACACTACAAGCGTCTTCACATGCCCATGTGTGCGGACAAACCTGGCCCAGGAGGCTCTCTGGGCGGCCCAGTAGGAGTGGCGGAGCTGCTTGACCGATGGTCGGACCTGCTGTGGTGGGGATTGGATACTCCAACGTGAGGGCTCCGTCCTCGACATAGAGGATGGAGCCGGGTCAACAATAACAACAGACAACATTTTATTTCTTTGCTAAGACTCAGAAGTGTAATAGTCACTCTTAAAAGACCATAATAAACGATTTTTGTTGGATAACTTTGAGCTTCTTATTGAATGAAAATCTTTTACTCGTTATTGAGTTATGGCGATGTTCGCCTTTGCGCGGTTCCATCGAGTGGGAGCAGTTTCGGATGTGGAGGATAACCATTCATTTTTCTCTTTCTTTCCTGGTGGTTCCGCAGTAGTCCCACGAAGTCAGCGTTACGGCCACAAAAGTCAGAACCAAAAGGAGTCAAATCTGACTCGGTTTGTCCAGTATCTTTACCCATATCTATTTTTGTTCTATGCTTCTACAAAAGACCTTATCAATTCTAGCTTACAATGTTTCCTTCTACTGTTAGCGCTGGACAAATAAAAACAAACTCTGTTCCAGAACGCCACACATCATTTAATCATGATACACCTGCCCAAAATGCAATAAAAGAATCACAAACTAACAATATTTGTCCGTTGCCACACATGGATCCACTTACGTTACACCACTATATTTCACCAAACAACACACAACATAACGTACGTGCAGCAAAAAACACTTCATGCTCCCTAAGACGAACTTCACAACATACAACACAAAAAACATAAACTATCACAAAACCACAACAACCACAACAACAAAACCACAACAACCACAACAACAAAACTACAACAACCCATCCACACATAATACATAAAAAATAAATAAAATCGTAAAAATATAAACAACAGAAACAAAATTAAACAACAATACCAGAAGAAACCAACTTACACTCATCCTCCAAACATTTCTTCATATCATGCATAAGCACGCACAGACAGATATAGAAAAATAGGTAAATGCATACCCTTCACCAATAGATAAATGCATACTCTTTACTAATACATAAATGCATACCCTACACTAATAGGTAAATGCATACCCTTCACTAATACATAAATGCATACCCTTCACTAATAGGTAAATGCATACCCTTCCCTAATAGATAAATGCATACCCTTCACTAATAGGTAAATACATACCCTTCACTAATACATAAATGCATACCCTTCACTAATGGGTAAATACATACCCTTCACTAATACATAAATGCATACCCTTCACTAATAGGTAAATGCATACCCTTCACTAACACATAAATGCATACCCTTCACTAATAGGTAAATGCATACCCTTCCCTAATAGGTAAATGCATACCCTTTACTAATAGGTAAATACATACCCTTCACTAATAGGTAAATACATACCCTTCACTAATACATAAATGCATACCCTTCACTAATAGGTAAATACATACCCTTCACTAATACATAAATGCATACCCTTCACTAATAGGTAAATGCATGCCCTTCCCTAATAGGTAAATGCATACCCTTCACTAATACATAAATGCATACCCTTCACTAAAAGATAAACTCATACCCTTCACTAATACATAAATGCATACCCTACACTATTAAATAAATGCATACTCTTCACTAATACATAAATGCACACCCTTCACTAATAGATAAAAGCATACCCTTCCCTAATAGGTAAATGCATACCCTTCACTAATACATAAATGCCTACCCTTCACTAAAAGATAAATTCATACCCTTCACTAATACATAAATGCATACCCTTCACTATTAGATAAATGCATATCCTTCACTAATACATAAAATCATACCCTTCACTAATAGATAAAAGCAGACCCTTCCCTAATAGGTAAATATATACCCTTCACTAATACATAAATGCATACCCTTCACTAATACACAAATGCACACCCTTCATTAATAGATAAAAGCATACCCTTCCCTAATAGGTGAGTGCATACCCTTCACTAATACATAAATGCATACCCTTCACTAATACATAAATGCATACCCTTCACTAATACATAAATGCATTCCCTTCACTATTAGATAAATGCATACTCTTCACTAAAACATAAATGCATTCCCTTCCATAATACATAAATGCATACCTTTCACGAATAAGTAAATGCATATCCTTCACTAATAGGTAAATGCATACCCTTCACTAATAGATAAATGCATACCATTTATCATTAGATAGATGCATACCTCCATTTAATAAATAAATGCATACCCTTCACTAATAGATAAATGCATACCTTTCACTATTAGACAAATGCATACCCTTCACTAATAGGTAAATGTATACCCTTCACTAATTTATAAATGCATATCTTTCACTATTAGGTAAATGCATACCCTTCACTAATAGAGAAATTAATACCCTTCTCTAATAGATAAATGTATACCATTCACTATTAGATAAATGCATACCCTTCACGAAAATGTAAATAAATACCCTTTACTAATAGATAAATACATACCCTTCACTAATACATAAATGCATACCCTTCACTAATAGGTAAATGCATACCCTTCACTATAAAATAAATGTATACCCTTCACTAATAGATAAATCCATACCTTTCACTATTTGATAAATGCATACCCTTCACTAATACATAAATGCATACCCTTCACAATTAGCTAAACGCATACCCTTCACTAATACATAAAGACATACCCTTCACTAATACATAAATGCATACCCTTCACTAAAAGAAAAATGAATACCCTTCACTATTAGATAAATGCATACCCTTCACTAATACATAAATGCATACCCTTCACTAATAAATAAATGCATACCGTTCACTAATAGATAAATGCATACCTTTCACTAATACATAAATGCATACCCTGCACTAATAGGCAAATGCATACCATTCACTATTAGATAAATGCATACCCTTCACTGATAGATAAATGCATACCCTTCACTATTAGATAAATGCATACCCTTCACTAATAGATAATTGCATACCGTTCACTATTAGATAAATGCATACCCTTCAATAATAGGTAAATGCAGACCCTTCACTATTGGATAAATGTATACCCTTCACTAATAGAAAAATGTTTGCCCTTCACTATTAGATAAACGCATACCCTTTACTAATAGATAAATGCATACCCTTCACTAATAGGTAAATACATACCCTTCACTAACACAAAAATGCATACCCTTCACTAATAGGTAAATGTAAACCCTTCACTATTAGATAAATGCATACCCTTCACTAATAGGTAAATGCATACCCTTCACTAATAGATAAATGCATACCCTTCACTATTAGATAAAAGCATACCCTTCACTAATAGGTAAATGCATACCCTTCACTAATAGATAAATTCATACCCTTCACTAGTAGATAAATGCATACCCTTCCCTAATAGGTAAATGCATACCATTCACTAATACATAAATACATACCCTTCACTAATACATAAATGCATGCCCTTCTCTAATAGATAAATGCATACCCTTCACTAATACATGAATGCATACCTTTCACTGATAGGTAAATTCATACCCTTCACTAATAGGTAAAGTCATACCCTTCACTAATACATAAACGCATATCCTTCACTAACAGGTAACTGCATACCATTCACTAATAGATAAATGCATACCCTTCATTGATAGATAAATGCATACCCTTCACTATTAGATTAATGCATACTCTTCACTATTAGATAAATGCATACATTTCACTAATAGATAAATGCATACCCTTCACTATTAGATAAATAAATATCCTGCAATAATACATAAATGCATGCCCTTAACTATTAGATAAATGCGAACCCTTAACTATTGGATAAAGGCATACCCTTCCCTAATAGATAAATGCATACCCTTCACTATTAGATAAATGCATACCCTTCACTAATGGATAAATGCCTACCCTTCAATAATAGATAATGCATACACTTCACTATTAGATAAATGCATACCTTTCACTCATAGAAAAATGCATACCATTCACTAATAGATAAATGCTAACCATTCACTATTAGATAATTGCATACCCTTCACTGATTGGTAAATGCATACTCTTTACTAATATATAAATGCATACCCTTCACTAATACATTAATACATACCCTTCACTAATAGATATATGCAAAACTTTCACTATTAGATAAATGCTTATCTTTCACTAATAGAAAAATGCATACCCTTAACTAATAGATAAATGCATACTCTTCAGTAATACATAAATGCATACCCTTCACTAGTAGGTAAATGCATACACTTAACTATTAAATAAATTCATACCCTTTACTAATAGTTAATTGCATACACTTCACTATTAGATACATGCATAAATTTCACTAATAGATAAATGCATACCCTTCACTAATAGATAAATGCATACTCTTCACTATTAGATGAAGGCATACCCTTCACTAATACATAAATGCATACCATTCACTAATAGATAAATGCATCCCCTTCACCAATATATAAATGCATACCCTTCACTAATAGGTAAATGCATACCCTTCACTATTAGATAAATGCATACCCTTCACTAATACATAAATTTATACCCTTCATTAATAAGTAAATGCATGCCCTTCACTAATAGATAAATGCGTATCCTTCACTACTAGATAAATGTATACCCTTCACTATTAGATAAATGCATACCCTTCACAAATATACAAATGCATACCCTTCACTATTAGATAAATGCATACCCTTCACTAATATATAAATGCATACCCTTCACTAATAGTTAAATTCATACCCTTCACTAATAGATAAATGCATACCCTTCATCATTAGATAAATGCAAACCTTCACTTATAAATAAAAGCATACCCTTCACCAATAGAGAAATGCATACCCTTCACTATTAGATAAATGCATACCCTTCACTAATAGGTAAATGTATACCCTTCACTAATAAACAAATGCATAGCCTTCACTATTAGAAAAATGCATACCCTTCACTATTAGATAAATGCATACCCTTCACTAATAGGTAAATATATACCCTTCACTAATAAACAAATGCATACCTTTCACTATTAGATAAGTGCATACCCTTCACTAGTAGATAAATATATACCCTTCACTAATAGATAAATGCATATCCTTCCCTAATGGAAAAATGCATACCCTTCACTATTAGATAAATGCATACCCTTCCATACTAGATAAATGCGTACCCTTCACCAATAGATAAATGCCTACCCTTCAATAATAGATAATGCATACCCTTCACTATTAGATAAATGCATACCCTTCACTCATAGAAAAATGCATACCATTCACTAGTAGATAAATGCATACCCTTCACAATTGGATAAATGCATACCCTTCACTAATAGATAAATACATACCCTTCACTAATAGGTTAATGCATACCCTTTACTAATACATAAATGCATACCGTTCACTAATACATAAATGCATATCCTTCACTAATAGGTAAATGCATACCCTTCACTAATACATAAATGCATACCCTTCACTAATAGGTAAATGCATACCCTTCACTTTAGATAAATACATACCCTTCACTATTAGATAAATGCATACCCTTCACTAATAGATAAATGCATACCCTTCACTGTTAGGTAAATGCATACCCTTCACTAATAGATAAATGCATACCCTTCACTAATAGGTATTCGCAAACACTTCACTAATACATAAATGTATACCCTCCACTGATAGGTAAATGCAAACCCTTCACTAATACATAAATGCATACCCTTCACTAATAGGTAGATGCATATCCTTCACTAATAGATAAATGCATACCATTCAATAATAGATAAATGCATACCCTTCACTATTAGATAAATGCATACCCTCCACTAAAAGATAAATACATACCATTCACTATTACATAAATGAATACCTTTCACTAATACATAAATGCATACCCTTCACTAATACATAAATGCATACCATTCACTATTAGATAAATGCATACCCTTCACTAATATATAAATGCATACCTTTCACTAGTAGCTAAATGCATATCCTTCACTAAGGAAAAATGCATACCCTTGACTAATAGATAAATGCAAACCCTTCATCAATAGGTAAATGCATACTTTTCACTAATAGATAAATGCAAACCCTTCACTAATAGGTAAATACATTATCTTCACTAATAGATAAATGCAAACCCTTCACTAATAGGTAAATGTATACCCTTCACTAATAGGTAAATGCATACCCTTTAATAATAGGTAAATGCATACCCTTCATTAATATATAAATGCCTATCCTTCACTAAAAGGTAAATGCATACCCTTTACTAATAGGTAAATGCATACCCTTCACTAATAGATAAATGCATACCCTTCACTAATAGATAAATGCAAACCCTTCACTAATAGATAAATGCATACTCTTCACTAATAGATAAATGCAAAACCTTCACTAATAGGTAAATGCATACCCTTCACTAATAGATAAATGCATACCATTTCACTATTAGGTAAATGCATACCCTTCACTAATAGATAAATGCATAGTCTTCACTAATAGATAAATTCAAATCCTTCACTAATAGATAAATGCATAGTCTTCACTAATAGATAAATGCAAATCCTTCACTAATAGGTAAATGCATACCCTCCACTAATACATAAATACATATCCTTTACTAATAGGTAAATGCATACCCTTCACTATTAGATAAATGTATAACCTTTACTAATAGATAAATGCATACCCTTCACTGATAGATAAATGCATACCCTTCACTAATAGATAAATGCATACCCTTCACTAATAGGTAAATGCATACCCTTCACTAACAGATAAATGAATACCCTTCACTATTAGATAAATGTATACCCTTCACTAATAGATTAATGCATACCCTTCACTAATACATAAATGCATACCCTTCACCAATAGATAAATGCATACCCTTCACTAATACATAAATGCATACCCTTCACTAATAGGCAAATGCATACCATTCAGTATTAGATAAATGCATACCCTTCACTGATAGGTAAATGCATACCCTTCACTATTAGATAAATTCATACCATTCGCTAATAGATAGATGCATACTCTTCACTGTTAGATAAATGCACACCCTTCACTATTAGATAAATGCATACCATTCACTAATAGGTAAATGCATACCCTATACTAATAGATAAATGCATCCCCTTCACTAATACATAAATGCATACCCTTCACTAATAGGTAAATGCATACCCTTCACTATTAGATAAATGCATACCCTTCACTAATACAT
>JARUHE010174606.1:0-13862 GCA_031471125.1 Archaeomysis grebnitzkii | reverse complement strand
GTGGTGTCATGTGTATGGTTAACTTCTAATGATTGATGTCATGTATATGGTTAACACCTAATAATTGGTGTCATGTATATGGTTAATACCCAATGATTGGTGGCATGTGTGAGGTTAACATCTAATGATTGGTGTCATGTGTATGGTTAACACTTAATGATTGGTGTCATGTTTAAGGTTTACATATAATGGTTGGTGTCATGTGTATAGTTAACACTTAATGATTGGTGGCATGTGTGAGGTTAACATCTAACGGTTGGTGTCATGTGTATGGTTAACACTTAATGATTGGTGGCATGTGTGAGGTTAACATCAAATGGTTGGTGTCATGTGTAAGGTTAACATCTAATGGTTAGTGTCATGTGTATGGCTAACATTCAATGATTGGTGGCATGTTTAAGGTTAACACCTAATGATTGGTGCATGTGCATGGGTTCTTCAAGCTTTAGAGAGGTAATAACTGCACTGAAATCAGTTAACTAAATCTTATGTCTAAGTTAGTCAAAATTGACATCACCAAGTTGACTAGCCTTTGTTAACAGCGCACACTTTTTTTTTGGTTCAATCACCTTTCTTGTGGCTCAATCAAAATCTTATCACATTCTACCAATGTGATACGATTTGTATTGAATCAAAAGAAAACTGATTGAATCAACAAAACATGCCCGCTGTTAACAAAAGTTATTGAATCAACAGAAAAGTGAGCACTATTAATAAAGGATAAGTATTTTGATGATGTCAAGTGTTATTAACTTAGACATAAATGTTAGTCAAGTGTTTGCAGTGTAAATGTTGAAAAAACATGAAAATAAAAAACTTCCAATTTATTTTATATTCAATCAAGCTCTAATTTTTTTTTCAATTTATAGTAATTATAAACACACGAGGCCATACAAAACTAAATAGTTTTTCCACAATATAATTGAATTCTGCCCCAGTGATTACATTTTGTTAGATATTTAATTTAACTTTTAGCCGAAAACATCAAACAAACAAAATGTATAATTATTTTTTATTATGTTCCATTATTTATCTTTCAATATATGAATACATACATTAAAATTAGCATTGCAAATACTATTTATCAAAGTAAACTTATCAAAATTAAAAAAAATGACAAATATGTAAAAATCATAGAAATAAAAAAAAATATTATATTATGTTTTTCCAACAATAACTCACAACATAGTCGCCTGAAGATTAATGATGCGTAAGAAAGTCGCATCTACATCGATTCGAATCCCATGAAAGCTGTTCATTGGAGAGTTGAACATGGCTGCATTCCTTTAAATGTCCATGCTAAGCTTACCCCGTCCAACGCCCTCTCTTCAAACCACGTGAACAATATATATTCTTTGCATATTGCATGCAATTTATGAATTTTGTTTTGCAAGTTGGAAATATGCAATCACATTTAACAAGACCTGTCTCAATGAAAATCTGTATCCGTGCTATTCAAACACACAAACATATATGTTTGTATAATTTGGCATCATATTTTCGTGTAAACCATTTTTATTAAACTTTAACTTTTTTCTTATGTAATTTAAATTGTAATTTTAACAAATTTGTATGTTTGTGTCTTAAAAATTTAATTATAGCCCTTCAGGTGTATTTTAACAACATTTTAAATTCATGAAAACGTTTTATATGTTCAATATTGATGTTTGTGTACTTATATTTTTAAATTATTTAGCTGATTTTACGATTCCTTTTATCCAAAAAATCTTAAAATATCTATGGAAATGCGAATCATCATGTTATAAAGAATAAAAAATAAAAAATGAAAGAAATGAATACAGATTAAAAATTAATGATCTTTGGGAATTTTATTTAGAACCTACCCAACTTTTAAAATTAAAAGTAGCGTAAAAAAAGAAAGAGCAGATTGCAAAAAATATTACATTTACAAATTGGTCATTAAGGCTTATATAACGAATTTTGTCTGCAAGAATATATATATTTATTTGTCAATGTGAAATAACAGTTTCGCAATTGAAAGAAAAAATGTTTGGTGTATTTGAATAAAATAAAAATCCAAATTTCTCAAACAGATAATAATTTTTTAGATAAAACTGTTTATAAATATTATATGAAAATCGATCGTCCATAAATTTGTAGAAAATGTAAAGCGAAAGGACTTCTCTCAAGTCGAGTATGATATAATATGATGTGATATGGTATGATATATTATAATATGATGTATGATATATGTTATGGTATGCTATGGTTTATAAAAGTGTGTGATGTATGAATATGATATATCGTATGGCATGACATTATGTGATGTTATATGATATATGTTATATGAAAAATAATGTATGAATTATGATATTTGAGATATGCTATGGTATTATATGATATGATATGCTATGATATGCTATGATATGTTATGATATGCTACGATATTAAATATGATATATGATATATGATGTATATAAGATATATGATATAATATATAATATGATGTATGTTATATGATATGGTAATAATGTTTATTTTTTCATATTACAACATAATATTTTTTTATGTGATCAACCCCTTATTGTAGACCTTATGGTGATAATATTTAAGGCGTCTCTTATAAGTGTTGAATGGGTTCATAGACCCATCAATCTGGACTTAATAATGAATATCCTTACAGTTCCAAATGTTTTGTTTTTTCTTTTTGTCTAGTAAGAATTCATCGTAATAAACTATGTTAAATTTCTGTCATTTACTACAAATTACTAGAAAATATTCATTTAAATGTGCTTAGCTTAGGTTAGGACTAAATTAGAAAACAATTATCATTATATACAGGTCCGGACTAGTGTGTCTATGACTGTACTTGAAATGTTTATTTAATTAAAATAAAACCACTATGGAACAACACAAATAATAAACAGTACTGTTACATACCTGAAAGAACAAAAACAATACAAAACTCATATAAAAGTTTTATTAACCAAAAAAAAACAAATACACTTCATTGATAAATCACATCATGTCGTTCATTCCAAATATTTACTAACAATTCAAACAATTTCAAACAAACCAAAACACACATTCATTAATTTCAAAGAATTAAAATTAAAATTGTATTATTGGTTGTATGAAATTAATTATTAATAGTTTTAATATAGTTTGTAGTTTTTTAATTTTAGTTTCATTTAGATTGTAATATAATTTAGGTTGAACTACTTATACTGATATGTCTGGTTTAATTTAAACATAACCTCAGACACACACTCAAACTTTGAAAAAAACAATAATATATTAACAAGAAACTGTTTAATTAATCTCAAATACAGAGAAAGTATAAAATAATTACAGAAATGAAATGTTTTAATTATTTAATCAGTTTAATAATTATATTTAATTTAATCTACCAAATCATAAAATATGACTGAAACTACCAATCAAACATAACCTACAGATTTTCCTAACAAAATGAGAACACATTTGCTTCTTTCATATTGTATAAAAGTAATAAACACAATCATTAAAAGATAAAATAAAAATCTGAAAATTCACAAAAATCATCAAATCTCTGTGAAAAATCTGTGAAAACTCAACCCAGCATAAAAATGGATTTTTATTTTGATAATCCATTCGAAAATTCGAATTAAAATGGAAATAAATCAGAAGGAACGAGAACTTCAACAAGATTAATTACAATCAATGCACAAGTCTTCAGCTCATCGGATTATAATGAGTTTTTAATTGACTTCCATAACCTCCGTGGCCAACCTGTATTTTCAGCTAGGTTGGCTAAACAATTCATTTAAAACATTTTCCCAGTTAGAGACTGACGTAAAGATTAAAATACATTGAAGTTAGTATTGAAAATATTGCTTAATATGCGAGATCAACTCGTCCATTGATGCGGTGATTGGTTAAAAGCAGAAAAAATGCTGATGTAGACAGAAACTGAGCAATAAATATCAGCGGAAAAAATTGCTGCTTATATCAGTGAAAATTAATTATTCTTGTTTTGGTTTTCAATTTTTAAAACATTTATTTTCCCATTCTGATTTTGTGATAAATTTTCAAATATAAATTTTAATTGAATTTTCTTTTTGTTAATTGTTGTTATTAATTCTAAAAATTGTGTTTACAAATAAGGTTTTTGTTAAGTTTTATTTTAAACAAAAACACTTTTTTTGTAACAACATTTGTTAAAAATTGTTATTCCTCATCCTTGGAAATAATTGGTTAAAACCGTGTAATGTAATTGATAAAGCTAGTGTTCTTCTACATTTGTTTTTATGTGGTAGAAATTGACGAAAACAAAATTTCAAACACTAAAATTAAAAATACTCTATAAGAATAATAAAAATAAAAATAAACTATAAGAATAATAAAAATAAAATAAACTATGAGAATAATAAAAATAAAAAAGAAATGGGTAAGTTATGACAAATCACATATAAATGAAAAAAAGGAAAAATAAATGAAGAAATAAAATATAAATGAAAAAAATTAAAATAAATGTAGAAAAAAAATATAAATGAAGAAACGAAGTATAAATGAACAAATAAATTATAAATGATTAAATAAAAAATAAATGAAGAAACATAATATAAATAAAGAAGCAAAGTATAAGCGAAGAAATAAAATATAAATGAAAACATTGAAAAAAAATGAAGAAACAAAATATAAATGAAAAAAGAAAATAAACGTAGAAACAAAATATAAATGAAGAAACGAAATACGAATGAAGAAATTAAGTATAAAAAAATAAATAAATTATAAATGATAAAATAAAAAATAAATGAAGAAACAAAATATAAATTAAGAAATAAATTATAAATGATAAGATAACAAATAAATGAAGAAACATAATATAAATAAAGAAGCAAAGTATAAACGAAGAAATAAAACAAAACTCAAGAAACAAAATTTAAATAAAGACACAAAATATAAATGAAGAAGTTAAAATTAAATGAAGAAAGATGATATCAATGAATAAATAATTTAAATGAAGAAACAAAATATAATTGAATACAAAAATCAAAATAAAAAAAACAAATATACATTAAGAAATAAAAGTATAAATGCATACATAAAGTAAACACCAAGAAACAAAATATGAATGAATGTCAAAAATACAAATGAAGAAACAAAAGAAAAATGAAGAAATAAAATATAAATGAAGAATCAAAATAAATATGAATAAATAAAATAATTACCATGAAACAAAATATAAATCAAGAATTAAAATACAAATGAAGAAACAAAATAAAAATGAATAAATACAATATTAATGAAGACAAAAAAATTAAAAAAATGTTCAAAAAACACAAAAAATAAAAATCATGTCGAAATATTTCCTCTAAAATAAATAGCATCATCAGCTGAAATCAATCAGATCATCTAAATCCAAAATAAATATTTTACAAAACCTATAAAAAATTGGACAACATTTTCTCAAATATTTTAATACATTAAACAAGAAATGAAATATGTGTGTTTGTGTGTGTGCTTGGGTTTGTAACTGTGTATGTGTGTGTGTATATATATATGTGTGTGTGTGTGTGAGAGTGTGTGTGTGTGAGAGTGTGTGTATGTGTGAGAGTGTGTGTGTGTGTGTGTATGTGTTTGTGTGTGTGAGTATGTGTGTAGATATGTTTGGGTATGAAAGTGTGTGTGTTTGTGTGTGTGTGTGTGTTTGTTTGTGTATGTGTGTTGTTTGTATATGTGTGTGTCTGTATGCGTGTGTGTGTGTGTGTGTATGTGTGTTGTGTGTGTGTTGTGTGTGTGTGTGCGTGCGTGTGTATATGTATATGGGTGTGTTTGTATTGTGTGTTTGTGTGTGTGCGTGTGTATATGTATGTATGTGTTTGTTTGTGTGTGTGTGTGTTTGTGTGTGTGTGTTTTTATGTGTGTTTGTGTTGTGTGCACCTGCGCAATTTTTCAATTTCTTGTAATAAGTGTTATTCATAAATAAACATCAAACTTTATTTACGTTTTATGTCCTAATGATAATTTAAGCACATGACCAATGTACATGTGCACTAAAAAAGTTGACTAACTTTTATGCCTAAGATAGTCAAAATTGGCAACATTAAGTTTACTAACCTTTGCTATAATGGAAACTTTTTTGTTGATGCAATCAACTTGTTCGTGTTTCAAATCCTATCACATTGTGATCGAATCTAAGAAAGTCTGCACAGTTAATAAAGGCTAGTCAACTTGGTGATGTCCGTTTTGAATATATTGGAGATAAAAGTTAGTCAAGGGTTTTCAGTAAATTAATGTGCCATAAAGTACACTTAAGTTGTTGATGGTTTGTGAAATCTTATTTTTCAAGATTTTGTTTGATCGTCGGACCGATTTCATTCATTTTTAATTCTGCTTCGTTCAAAAAGGAACAGAAAAGATGGTTTCAAGGAATTGATGTCATTTATTCTTTGGTTATTTTGACAATAAATGTTAATACATACAATCAGATATCGCGCATAAAACTATATTTTGATCAATTATAACTACATTAAACGATTCAATCTTCAGTTTTTGTCAATACACTTTAATTTATTAGGAGAAAAAATGACTTTTTTAATGATAAAGCACATATAAAGTATCAAGCAAAATATGCATCAAGTTGACTTATATACATTACATTAAGAATAAGTAATACCAAAGTTCGAATTAGATTAATATTGTTACTTACAGTGTTACAAAGAAACAACAAATTACATTATTTATGACTAATGCATATTACAGCATATACTTTAATATTATTTAAAGGTTTGAATTTTTGTTGTGCTTACATATCATAAAATGTTAGTTTATGGGCTTATAAAAGCTAGCTCGAGAGACCATTTGTGTAAACTCTCAAAGAAAATTATTCATGAGTTTGAATAAATACAAAGTGAGATATAATGATTCTTAATTTTGTATTGACTGTTACAAATTTTAGACAAAAGGGAAAGTAATCATACAGATTAAATAGAGTAGGTTGAGATCATCAAATAAAAAGGTCATTTCAATTTTATTCTGATGAGAAAATTAATTAAATCTCTATTTTAAATATATTTCCTTCCATCAACAATCACTATTACGTGATAGATATCTCCATAATGTTGAGCTATGAGGATTGTATACGTGTGTAGTTAAGCTACTTTGGGTCTGGTTAGTGTTCCTTACATATTTCATGTACTATACACTGATATCCTTATTTATAAAGACAAAATGGTTGTTAAACATTACAAAATAGAACATGTAGCACTTGACAAAAATGCTACTTACGGTCATTCTCTGCTATAAATGTATTTTAGGTCATTGTACTATGCTTTTGGATTTCCATATACCCTTTCTTATCCATATACCCTTATCCATATATCCTTAACCATATACCCTTATCCATATACCCTTATCCATATACACTTATCCATATACCCTCATCCATACACCCTTTCTTAGGGTTCATGGTTTACTTTTCTCTTAAAAGTGACGTTGAAAGCAAACTAGATGTTGAAACTAGACTTTGAAATCTACAATAATATAAAACACATAATTATATTCATCTTTATAGGATAAATTCATTAAACTAGAATATTATATATACTTTAATAAGAGCAAATTAACAAGTGCAATTCTTATTATTCATACAACTGCTAAAAATACCAAATTACTAATTACTAAAACTTCTAATTCAATTGCAACAATGTTCAAATACGTTCAAAAATGTCTAAACCAACTGCATCAATTTCAAACATGCCTAATTCAATTGCAACACAGTCTTAATTAATTTCAACAGTTGAGACAATTCCAACAACGTATTCATCAATGGTAACATTTGGGCAATTGTAAACATGTATAAATCAATTGCAACTGCTTCGACAATTGCAACAATATATAAGTCATTTACAAGCATTGCATCATTGTTTAACCCAATTGCAACAGTTGCGAGAATTAAAACAAGGTCTAAATCAATTTTAACAAGTGCAACAATTTTAAGATCAATTTCAGCAGTTGAAACAATTACAACAATGTCCAAATCAATTGCAACAGTTAGGCAATTGTAACAATGTCTAAATCAATTGCAACAGTTGCAACAATGTGTACATAAATTACAATATCTGTAACGACTTCCAAATCAATTGCAACAACGTCTAAATCATTGCAGCAATGTCTAAATCCATCGCAAAAATTGAAACAATGGCGCAATTTATTTATCAATTGCAGTAGTTGCACCAATGTCTAAATCGATTGAAAAACTTGCAACAATGTCTAAACCATTTGAAACAATAGCACACTTTATATATCAATTGCAATAATTGCAGCAATATCTAAATCAATTTCAACAGATGCTATAATATCTGAATCAACTGCTACAATGTCTAAATCAATTGAAGCAATGTTTAAATCCATTGAAACAACGTCTAAGCCAATTGAAATACTGGCAGCAATATCTACATCAAATAAAACAGTTGCATCAATGTCTAAATAAGTTGCAAAAATTGCACAATGTACTTACCAACTGCAAAAATTGCAACAATGTTTAAATCCATCGCAACAACTGCAAAACTGTTTAAATAAATTGCAACAATTGCACAATTTGTATATCTATTGTAATAATTGCAACAATATATAAATCAATAAAACAGTTGCAACAATGTCTAAATCAAATACAACCATTTCAACAATATATAAATCAAGTGTAACAATCGAAACAATTTATATATAAATTGCAACAATGTCTATATCAATTGCAATGATTTCTATATCATTTACAACATTTTCAACAATGTCTAAGTAAATTAAGGTTGTCGCATTGGATGTTCAATATCATTAATTTGAATCAGTAAATGTTTGTACTAACTCACATTGTTAAATGCATTGTAATCAAATTTCAAACTATAAATAGGTACATTATATATAAACGTATCATAACCATGGTTGTTTTTTTTGTAGATAGATATATATAGGTCGATATAAAAACAGTTTACTCTACCTTGTACGTATATATGTTTTAATAAACAAACATAAAGATATATGATTTAAATTGTATTATATCGTTCAAAGAAGCTCTTACCAAGTAAACAATGTATAAATAATATATATATAACTATGTGAACTGTTACTGTATTTCTCTTTTGTTAAAAAGTTAAGCTATAATTAATCACAAAGTAATTATTACTCTGTACACTACTGTATAAGGTTGCAACTCACTAAACCACAACTTTTTGTTTTTTGTCCATGTTGGAAAACTTTCGTTTTAGTAAAAAAATTGAAATGAATAATTTTCAAAAACAACCATCATCATTTTTCCAATTTTAATTTTAATAAACTACATTTTTCTGAATAAATATTATCGGAATCAATACTTTTATTTAGTCGAATCGCAGGTGTTGGTGCAACCACATGTTACATAAATTTGAATAGTCATAAGATCTTAAGACATCATATTTCATAATTTTATTTGATTGGACAATAGCACAAATGAGGTAAGCTCGATGTTATTTCAATGTGGGTTGCCTCATCCGTGCTATTATTGAACCATTTATAACATGAATATCCTCTGTCATTATGGATTACAAAATCTGCGTTTACAAATGATTTGATGGTCATGGTCATGGTCACTCTCACAAAAAAATTTTGGCGGGAAAAAGTCGATATGAATTTTATATTCAATCTAGTTTCGAGATTAAATTAAAATATAAATATTTATAAAGTGTAACAAAGTTTTAATCTTAGAATTGCAGATGTAACATCGTTCATGCAATCAACATACCCGTTCCCTTAACATCAACACAGCATGTGTACACTTTGGTTGACTTTATTTCTTAATAAAACTTACTAAAAAGTTAACGATTATGAAAATTTATACTTAAAGTTAGCAAAACTTTCGCATTATCAGCATCTGTCAGTGAAAACTTGAAGAAGTTAGGCGAAATTTTATTCTTGTAATATAGTACAGAAAACTGTATAAATCTAAAATGAATTAAGTTGAAATTTGTTGTAAGTTTCTTCGATTACCGAAATCAAAGTTTTTATTAACCACATTAAAAATGTATTTATATAGAATTTTTTTTTTCATTTTTATGAGTTGAATTTTATAGTTTTATATCTTTGGGAAGTGTTTTATTACTTCCAATGTAAGTTTTCTTTAAACAAATATTAGTTTTAAAATATTTTTTTAGTAAATTATAATAGTTTGGATTAATATTTATGATATTAATTTATTTAAAATAAATTTTATTTGGCAATTAATAAATATTTGATTAGTTAAAATATGTTTTACTACGTTACTTAGTTTGAACTATTGTATTTATATTTTTTTTCATCACAGACATGATTTTAGATTTGGTTCTTCGATTAATTAAGGCTAACAGTTTTACAAATTAATAAAAATTGCAAAAACATAAAGAAAATTGACGAACTAGGATATAATTAAAATCTTAAAATTAAAAAACAATTAAACTATTTCACAAAGAGTTTTTTTTAAAAAGCAAAGGCAAATGTCCTTTCCATAATACATGAACAACAATAAAAATTATAAAACATAATGAAACAGAAACCAACGGTATCATAGACATCATAAAAGCAAAATAAATCATAAAAATAATTAAAACAAAAACTAAATCATAAGAAAAAATAATGAAAACCAAAGAAATCATAAAAACAGGATTGAAAAACATTGTGAATGAAAACAAACAAAACAATTACAGACAAAGATTTTTTTTCCTGGAGAGAAAAACAACTTTGAGTTCAAAACAATTTTTCAAAGAAAACAAAAACACATTTTATTATTATTATCCTAAGACGATTAAGAAATTTTTTTTTTAAATCTTTCTTACTTTATTAATCTTGCCTATTCGATCACTGAAAACACTTGAATAACTTCTATGTTTAAGATGGTCAGATTGACTAACTTTTATGTTTGATATAGTTCAATTGATTAACTTTTTTGTCTAAGATTGTCAAAATAGACATCATCAAATTGACTAACCATTGTTAATAATGCATACTTTTTTGTTGATTCAATTTAATTGATTGTGATTCAATTCAAAGTGATACTCTATGTTATTTCAATTAGATTTACTCAACTTGTGTTAGTGTTAATCCATATATCGCCGACACTATTCAATAAATATTCTTTAGCACTTTACATGTTAAGATATTACTATTATCACCCACATCAAATAGTGTGTCCCCTAATATTATGCAGCCAAGATATAACAATTACTATGAGCCGGGTAAACTTATCACAGGATACCTCGAAGTAAAACCGCAACGTTCAACTTCCCAATGAATAGCTGAGAGCAGACTCAAATTTATGTTTATCCGCATTAATTTCGAGGTGATCTTCTTAGCCATTCGGCCATCGTCACCCATTAATGAAAACTGAAAACACTTGACTATCTTTTATATCTAAGATAGTCAAATTTACTAACTTTTATGTCTAAGGATAGTCAAATTGACTAGCTTTTATGTTTAAGATATTCAAAATTGACATAATCAAATTGACTAACAGTACACACTTTTTTGTTGATTCAATCAAGTTTCTTGGGTTTCAATAAAAATTGTATCACATTGGAACAATGTGATACGATGTTGATTGAAGCAAGAAAAAGTTGATTCGTGAACACTACTGTTGTATTTGTTCCATTAATTAACTACTGGGATTGCAACTATGCTATTGCTGAACTTTGTAGTATATTTTTGTATTATTAATATCATTATAAAAGTGTTATTTTGTTGTTTTTGCAACTGATATTGTTAATAGTTGAACTCCAATTAGTATTATTATTCTAAAAATTATTACTATAATTTAATATTTTATTATTAATATTGCGATTATTAGTCACCAGGTTATTTCTAGCAACATTAATAGTAATATTATTAACAATAATGCAATTATTGTTAATATAAATATGATTGTTATTAACAGTGAAAACATTAATATTAACATTAATAATGGCATTTAAATTATCTAAAAAAATAGTAACATATGCGATAAAAACCTCGCTGAGAAAAATTGAACACTTCTACGTTTTAAAATACAAGTAATTGAATTCTGCCGAAATAAAAAGCATTTCAATATTGATAAGGTTTTTTTTAAAATTTAGGAATAAAAATGAATTCAGTAGATTCAATTATTTTTTCATGGAAAAATAAAAAATAGTGAAGCTTTAAAATGAAAGGTTTTTACTGGCATGATAATAAAAACGTTCCACACACCTGTACCAATTTGTTATTAATATATTAAAAATAAAATTATTTATTGTTTAATTTTATCATTTAAGTTAGCAGATCTCTGTACAATCATCAGCGTAATATCCGAAACATTTTACTCCAGTCTCCCCCCAAGGACAGTTCTGTGAGGTCCGCATTTTCATGTTGAGCCGCGCGTCTTCGCTTGAGCATATAAATGCGGACCTTATGAACAGTTGTTTATTAAGAAACGGGAGTAAAATATATCGAATATTACATTGGTGAATGTAAATGCAAAGACAACCATAAACACTTAGAATTTCTAAAGAGTCACTCATTCAAATTAACTCTGATTCAAAAGAGCTTAACTTGGCTGACAGAACGATACATGTAGAGGGTTTCTAGGCTATCAAGCTCAGCTAAATAATTTTCATTGCCAATAAATTTTGAGAAAAGTAATTTATTGTCAAACCTAATTCAATTTAATAGCCACAGTCGCTATCCATATACAAATGTCGTCCATTCATTTTGATATATTTTATATATTGAAGTGAAAAAATTTATTTCATGAAATTACGTATTTATGAATTTAAATACGAAGTCACACATGTTATGAAGTGTAAAAATTGAAGTAATGAAGCTAAATTTTATATTAAAACAAGGGAGTATACATTATAATTATAGTTATACTTATAATTATTACAATTTTAATTATATGCTAAGCTTATCCCGGCTGGACGTAAGCGTCACATTTCGATTGATTATCCTTAAGTTATACACCGCTTCATGCAGGTAATAATTATAAAGTCCAAATATGTTAAACGCTGAAGAGTATTCATTGAAAAGAATTGGGCAATATAAAAGTTGTCCTTGTGCATATAATATATTATTATTAGTGTATAATTATTAATTTAGTTATTTATTTATTTAATAGTTTGTTGGTCGTTTTAGTTATTTACTGAATTGTTTGTTTATTAAATTTTTTTATTAGTTTAATTTTTACTATCGTTTGATCACTTAACGTTTTCATTTTTGTTTATTAAATTATTTAGAAACGTTTTTAGTTTTCCATTCCCCCCCCCCAAGAAAAGTACGTACGTGTACTATATGTACGTTACGTACCAAACGTACTTGAACTAAATAAGCACGTACTTGGCACGTTGTATCCACAAAAACTCTTACGTACGTAATTTTTGGATACAAAAAATACCAAACCAGGACATATTTTGTGAGTAAGCGCACCGGAAGTATGTTTTTTCACAACGTACGTTTGGTACGTAAGGTACGTACAAAGTACGTCTGGTACGTAAGGTATGTACAACGTACGTCTGGTGTGCGTACGTACGTACAACGTATTTCTTCCAGGAGGGCCATCAACGAAAATTTAATGGTGAAGATCCGCCCTTTGGTTTAGTCTACGGGACAGAGAGCAACCATTTTAATAACTTTTCAAGTCAATGAATATTCAAAAAACTAGAAAATATTTTCTTAATGAACAAAAATTACTTTCATAAGAATAAATTAAAACTTTTTCTTTGAATAATTAAAGTCTTTTCACTTTTTCTTCTTATTATTATTAATGCCTAAATTATTTCGTAAACAACCAAATATATTTGTTTGTTGTTGTTTTTTACTAATGTTTGTTACTAGTCAGAAAAATGCGAACTGGCAAAAAGGTTATAATATTGGTGGCTACTAACCATTTAAAAGACTGGGAC
>JARUHE010174495.1:0-13862 GCA_031471125.1 Archaeomysis grebnitzkii | reverse complement strand
AACATTCAAAAAAACTTTTTATTTGAATGGTTAAACATTCAAAAAACTTTTTATTTGAATGGTTAAACATTCAAAAAAACTTTTTATTTGAATGGTTAAACATTCAAAAAACTTTTTATTTGAATGGTTAAACATTCAAAAACTTTTTATTTGAATGGTTAAACATTCAAAAAACTTTTATTTGAATGGTTAAACATTCAAAAAACTTTTTATTCGAATGGTTAAACACTCAAAAACTTTTTATTTGAATTGTTAAACATTCTAAAAAACTTTATAATTGAATGGTTAAACATTCAAAAAACTTTTTATTTGAATGATTAAACATTCAAAAACTTTTTATTTGAATGGTTAACCATTCAAAAAAACTTTTTATTTGAATGGTTAAACATTCAAAAAAAAATTTATTTGAATGGTTAAACATTCAAAAACTTTTTGTTTGAATTGTTAAACATTCTAAAAAACTTTATATTTGAATGGTTAAAAATTCAAAAAACTTTTTATTTGAATGGTCAAACATTCAAAAAATTTCGAAGTTACTTTTAACAAAAAAAAATAAAAAAGTTGAACGAATTGCTTAAAAGTTTTTTTTTCTAAAGTTTCCTCATCCTGAAAATTAAATGTTTGGATTAAATGGCGGAAGATATAATTTATTTTTGGAAATTTGTTTTCTAGTTTTAAAGTTTAAAGAAAAAACTACGCGAAAAAAACTTTATTTAAATAAATTTATTCAATCTTGACTTAATTTGTTTTTTAATTCTTTACTTAATTGAAATAATTAAGAAACTCTGATCAATATTTGAAAACTTTGGATTTAGGTTTTCAAGTATTAAAACTTTAACCGTTTCTTGTAACACCGGTGATACAACATAAGTATAATGGCTTACTCCATTTTATGTAACATCAGTGATACAAAACAAGTTAGTTTATGTTTTGATACATCTATACAAGAAAATATTTTCCTGTAGAAATGTATCAAAACATAAACTAACTTGTTTTATATCACTGATGTTACATAAAATGGAGTATGCCATTATACTTATGTATCACCGGTGTTACCAGAAACGGTTAAAGTGTTAAGCACAAAAATTTTTCAAATTATTTTACTACTTTCGTGTCTACATTCAATAGACAATATAACCAAGATAACATTTCTTGCAAGAAACTTGCATGAACTTGCACGATTTTAGCAAGACTTGTTTACAGGGAAGCGTTGTATAAAAAGTTCCGACATTTGTCCGTGGACACAAAAAACCTTGAAACAGTAATTCTTCTTTTTTATTTTGAGGATTGAAGTTATCGGAGATTCCACACCTTAACACATTAACCATTTTTTGTAACACCGGTGATACCTAAGTCTAATGGCCTACTACATCGTATATAACACCAGTGATACAAATTAACCTAGTTATGTTTTTGATTACATTATACAGGTAACTAGTTACCTCTATAAATTATGGCATCTGAGCTAAGAGAAACGTTTATATTGTTTCTAAATTAAATTAAAATGTTAATAAAATGTTTTATAAATTATGAAATTAAATTTAACAAGTGAAGTAAATGTAGACAAAACAATCTCTTTAAATTTAATAAATAAGTAAATAATCTTTGCATTACACTTAACTGTATTTATTTTAACCTTAAAAATAAATAAAATAAATTTGAGAAAAATTCTTACACAAGTTTTGTTTAACAAACGCCCCTAAACATTAATATTGTAACAAAAACATTAAAAATATTTCCGTTGCTTCTATAAAATAAACAAAATCTCTTTGGGTTTAAGACAACAAAAAACCTCTCACCTTAGTAGTCTTAAATGTAATTTAGTATTTTATTTGCAAGAAAATGTTCCTTTTTATTTAGAAATAAAAGTGTTTTGCTAACAATTACAACAATTCATTATACAAAATATTATAAATAAATAATGATTAAAAGATTCCATAAAATTTACAAAAGGTCAATATAAAAATCATTATAAACAAATAGCGATTAAAATATTCCATAATAATTACAAAAAATCATTATAAAAAGACTTATAAATAAATAATGAATACAAAATTGCATAACATTTACAAAAAATCAATATAAAAAACATTATATACAAATAACGATTGAAGTATTCCATAATAATTACAAAAAATCATTATAAAAAGAATTATAAACAAATAGCGGTTAAAATATTCCACAATAATTACTAAAAATTATTATAAAAAGACTTATAAATAAATAATGAATACAAAATTCCATAAAATTTACAAAAAATCAATATAAAAAACATTATATACAAATAACGATTGAAATATTCCATAATAATTACTAAAAATCATTATAAAAAGAATTATAAATAAACAATGATTAAAATATTCCATAATATTTACAACTAGTCGTATAAAAAATATTATAAATAAATAATTATTAAATATTCCATAATATTTGCAATACTTCATTATATAAAGTATTATAAATAAATAGTGTTTAAAATATTCCATAATAATTACAACAATTCATTAAAAAAAGTATTATAACTAAATAATGATTAAAATATTTTATATTATTTATAACAAATGATTATCCAAATTATCATAATTAAATAATGATTTAAATATTCCATAATATTTATAACAATTCATTATAAAAAGTATTATAAATAAATAGGAATCAACATATTACATAAAACTTACAAAAAATAATTATAAAAAGTGTTATAAATGAATTATTATTAAAATATTATATAATAATTACAACATTTCATTATGAAAAGTATTATAAATAAATAGTGATTAAAATATTACATACTAATTACAAAAAAATCATTATAAAAAGTATTATATATATAGAATTATCAAAATAATCCATAGTAATTACATAAAACCAATATAAAAAGTATTATAAATAAATATCGATTCCAATATTCCATATTAATTACTAAAAACCACTATAAAAAGTATTATAAATAAACAATGATTAAAACAATACATAATAATTAGAACAAAACATTATAAAAAGTATTATAAACAAATAACGATTAAAATATTCCATAATAATTACAAAAAATCAGTATGAAAAATATTATAAATAAATAATGGTTAAAGTATTGCATAACAAGTACAACAAAACATTATAAAACAGTATTATAAACAAATAGTAATTAAAATATTCCATAAAGATTACTAAAATTCATTATAAAACGTATTATAAATAAATAATGATTAAAATATTACATAATAGTTACAAAAAATATTATAAAAGTGCTATAAATAAATAGTTATTAAAATATTACATAATAATTACTATAAAAACATTATAAAAAAGTATTATAAATAAATAATGATTAAAAGAATACACAATAGTTACAACAAAACATTATACAAAATATTATAAACAAATAGCGTTTAAAATATTCCATAATAATTACAAAAAAAAACATTATAAAAAGTATTATAAATAAATAATGATTAAAATATTATATACACATTATAATAAAACATTATAAAAAGAATTATAAGCAACAATGATTAAAATACTGCATAATAATTACAAAAAATCATTATAAAAAGTATTATAATTAAATAATGATTAAAATATTTTAACATTACAACAAAACATTCTAAAAAGTATTATAAATAAACAATGGTTAAAATACTACATATAAATAGTGAAATGTTATTATTTAAAAATGAATTATTTTAAATAATATCTAAATCTAGACAACATATAATTTAAATTAACGATACACGTTCATTACAATAAATAATGTATATTCATTGTGTTGAACAATAACAATAATTATAATTCAATTTACTTCAGTAAATAATATTTCTAATAAGTCAAAGCTCTTACAAATAAAATATATTTAATAATTGTAACTTTATAATTAACATAATAAGCTTTGGTTTTAATTAATAAGAAACAATTATTATTATAAATTATAATTTCACTATAAATTTATTTTGGTATAATAATATGACCTTTACTTATCACTAACAATTATTATCGTTAGTAATAATTATGAAAGTTAATCTAATCTAATCACCGGTAATTTATATTACAACCACGTAGTGGCCATCTGCAACGCCTCACAATAACTTAATAAAATAACACAACGAAATCACACAAAAGAATACACAAAACTCACACAGACAACAGAATCACACAATTCCACAAAAAAAAGTTCAACAATTCACGATAAAACTGTTGAACAGAATGGTCTTTAATAAAGACTTAAATTTATTGAAGTTTGTTTCGTCCGGTAGTTCATAAGGCAGTTGATTCAAAATATTTGGCGCTAACTGGTTGTTATGTATGTTTTTGGGGGGCCGAAACCGAGGGAAAAATCGCCGGATAAATACCAAGCCATTCAATAAGCTAGACTAACTGGTAGACCATGTGGGAGTTGAGCCCACTAACAAACCTGAGTTCTGGAACAGACAGAAGTTTCACTCTGGAAGAGCCAAGGACTATGCACCCAAAGATGGTCCTAAATGACTAGAAATGACTTTTTAATTTAACTTTTAAATTAAATTAATATCAAGATGAAGCAACAGGTCAAATTTTTGGAGCACGAACCGCTACATCCATACTACAATCAGGCTGCTCACTTGACAAGAATGATAGTTGAAAATATCTATCTTATTAAACTTAAAATAATCATTTTTATTTATATCAATACAAATACAAACATTTTTTTTATTCTCTTTAGAAAATTAATCTTTAAATATTCAAGCATGAACAAAATTATATATTTAACATTTTGTATTTTGTATGTTAAGACAATCGTGAACAAAGTTATGTTCCTATTCTATCCTAGCAAGTTACTATTCCCCCAATGCGTTAGAATCTCCTTCAATGAATTGTACGTTGCACCATTTTTATTGCTTTTTAAAAGAGGGATAGTAATAGCATTTGTTTAGAAAAATGCCAGATGCTGATGAAGTGTAACTATTATGTTGTTAATGAATGAAAACGTAGCCGATATTCTATTAAATAGTGTCATTGGGAATGGATATAGATACGGCGAGTTGTTCCTTACGGTTTTAAGAATAGTTTGAATATCTGAAATGTTTGTTTCCGTGAATGAGGAATAAATACATAAAAAAATAAATAACATACAAAAACAAATATACAATAAATAGTGAACAAATAAATAATAAAACGTAAACAAATAAGTAATTAAACGTAAACAAATAGATAGTTAAACGTAAACAAATAAACAATAAACAATGACAATAAATAATAATAAACTTAGGTTCAAATTACATTTTTAGGTTACATATAAATTTCCACGAAACACTTCACTAAGAAAACTCGCTACTTAAGATTTTCAAACTTTTTAATATTTTTAAATGTTTCTCAAAATAAAAAATGTTGAAGTCCTTAATTTGCTTTTAACATTTTGTTCAAGTTTTTTTTTAAAGAATAACATTAATGAACAATTATTAGTTTTCTCTTAAAAAATTTGAGAACAAAATATCAACAAGAAAATGCCTGAAAGGTTTGATGAGTTAAAACATTTATATTTAACCTTTTGAATACACAGGAAAACCTCAATTAACGTAGTCCCGTTTAGCCTACATTTTGATTAGCGTAGCAGTTTATTTATACTAAATTATCGATTAACATAATTTGTTACGCTGACCTGGATTAACGTGGTTTGTATATTGGTAGAAATTAACATTTCATGTAAATAATGACTTACTCTAAAATTTAAGAAATTAACATTGGTTATTCATTTTCGTATATGCTCTGCGTTTTAAACGGTTAGTAGTGAATAAGCTGTTCAAGCGGAAGCTATGTTTCTATGATTATCTCCTTTGCTCTATTAACAATATGAAAAGGCTGGACAGCGAATCTATATCAGTTATGAGTTCGAACAGAAAACAAAACAAACAACACACTTAAGCATAAAGTTGACATCTTCAGAAAAAGGAAGATTCGCTCTGGAACTTTTGGTATCTATACAATTCTCATTTCAACTGTGTAAAATATATTAGAGAATGATAAAATTGGTAAGAGCTAAACTCAGTGCACGGCAACCACTTCACAGACAACCAGTACTATAAACACGTCGATGATTACGATGCGATCGGAAAATTATTGAATATACGAGCCCAAAATTGCAACCAGAGACAAATTACAGTAGAAATGAGGAGCATCAGTAAGAATAAAAAACATTTCACATAAATCAGTGAGCATGAGGCCGAAAGTAATAACTGGTTTGCAAAGCTTAAGAAACGCTTTAAACTGCAAAACGTTAAAGTTATATGAGAAACTGAAAATGAAAAAAGAGAAAATAAGTTGATTGACTCAACTAAAAATATGACAGTAGGTTAATATGATTACGTTTTGTTGTTCCTCAACAATTAATATATAACCATGATTTAAGTAATCGATTATTACAAAACAGTTTTGACTTTAAAAATATAGAAGATTTAAATAAGATATATATTGTATAGCTCACTTAATTTAAATTTTTGTTCTACAATTTATTGTCAAATAAACTGTGATAGTATTATAATGTTATTTTATTTTTATTTTCAACTGAATTTTACTAAAATTTTTAAAGCAATTTACATACACAAACAATAAAACGGTGGAAAATAAAAGATAAACCAACATAACTGTGAATTTAGTAACAGTTTATTACAGGCCTGAGTTTTATCAGTGAATGTTCCAATCCACGCGATGTGGTAATAGTTTTCACACACTCATCTGCAATAAAATCTTATATATTTACTCGAATAAGCTGCTCAAAACGTAAATTATTGCACGTTTAGTTCTATAAACTGACGCTCAAAGGTTTTATGTCGAATTCGGTATAGCGAGGCAGATATATCATAGAACTAAGGAACGTCAATGAATGCTAGTTATGATATTTTTTCAGCAAATAACAACAAAGTGACAGTGGTCACGTCACGGTCACGTGACTGATATGAATATGTTGGTTGGTTGGATAGTCTTTTTAGAGATATATCGCCTCGTCGTTTATGTGTTAATTGTTAATGGTAAACCAAATGACTATAATGTTGTTAACATAGCTGAGCATATTGTTAGCTTAGAAAAGGTTATGATTAAGATACATTATTTTAAAATATTTTAACTTTGTGAACATGAAAAACTAAAAATTAAATATTAAAAACAGTAGAATTCCTGAAACATAGCTCGAAATGTTGTATACGTTATAGGAAGAATCTTCGTTTCCGGCATACGATTTAACACCGTTACCCCTTAGTGTCACCTTTTCTTCGTATACATAGAAATTTTAGGATTTCTTCGTTTCATGATTCTACGTTTTAGGAACTTTCTACGTTGTATTATTCTAAGTTTCAGGAGTTTTACTGTATACTAAACTGCTGTTAAAACTTGTTTTTAAATAAAAATAAATAATTAATTAATAATTAAAATAAAATAAAACTTACAACGAAATAATTAATAAATTAATAATTAAAACTAAATCTAAACAAAATAAATAATATAATGAATTAAGTAGTAACTAATAATTAAAAGAGAATAAATAATTAACTACATAATAATTAAAATAGAGTAAACACTTAATTACTTAATAACTAAAATAGAATAAATCGTTATTTAATAAATAATAAATAATAAATAATTAATAATTGATAATAAAAAATGAAACCTAGAGCTAAAATTTTGCTTCTACTCTTCAGGGTTTTGGACACCAAATCCCAACGATTTGGTTGGCCTTCACAAGGCAGACGATGCGATCCCCAACCCCCAAGGGGGAGATGACGTCATCAAGGAGGACAGGCAACCCACACGAGCCAAGTTCGTCACTCCGAACAACACTTTGGTGACGGTTCAAGTGGGTAACCCCGCGATTCTTCGGTGCCAGGTTGAGGATATTGTGGAGACTGAGACTGTAAGTATTATTATGTTATTATTAATATTATTATTATTGTTATTAGTTATTATATATTATTATTGTTGTTATTTTTATTATTAATTACTATTATTATTATTAATTATTATTATTCTTATGTATGTTATTATTATTGTGTTTTTTATTATTAGTATTGTTATTTGTATTGTTATTTATACTATTATTTATATCATTATTGTTTTTATTGTTATTATTATTGTTTTTTTTTGTATTATTGTTGTTTTTATTATTGTTATTATTATTATCGTTTTTAACGTTACTATTAATTTTATTCTTTTTGTTTGTATTATTAGCCTTACTATTAGTTTTATTATTGTTGTTTGTATGATTAACATTACTATTATTATTATTCTTAGTATTATTATCAACATTACTATCATTGTTATTATTTTAGTATTATTATTAATATTAATTTCATTATTATTTTAGTACTAGTGTTAACATTACTATTATTATTATCTTAGTGGTATTATTAATATTACTAATATTATTTTTATTAACTTATCATTAATAGTACTATTTTAATATTATTATTGATATTAATATTTTAGTATTACTATTAGTATTTTATTATTATTGTAGTTTTAGTATTATTATTAATATTACTATTATAATTAGTTTAGTATTATTATTAAAATTACTATTATTATTATTTTAGTATTATTATTAATACTACTGTTATAATTATTTTAGTATTATCATTAACATTTTTATTATTAATATTTTGGTAGTATTGTTAATATTACTATTATTAGTAATTTAGTATTATAATTAACAGTACTATAGTTATTATTTTAGTAGTATTATCAATGTTACTATTATTATTATTTTGTATTATTATTAATATTACTATTATTATTATTATTACTGTTATTAATATTTAAGTATCGTTATTAATATTACTATCATTATCATTATTATTTTTAGTATTGTTATTAATACTACTATCATTAATATTTTCTATATGTTCATGCGTTGACATAAATGAAAACTATTGTTATAAGCATTACATTTAGGGACTCCAAATCAAGCATTTCACTTCTTTTAAATGGTGAAAAATTATTCCCTTGATAAAAACAATCAGATAATATTTTCCTGTCAAATGATCCGTATGTTGAGGGTTATATATTGGGAATGTAAGTGGTATTGGGGCACCCTCTTAAGTCTAAACTATTTGGTATGTCATACAAAATAATTATTAGGACATAATGTGTCTATTTAAAAGCCAAGATTTTTTAATTTAATCTGATTCATAAAACTTATTTATTTTTTTGTGGCAAACGTTTAAAGTAAAAAAATATCCTCAACCCTAATAAAAATTGTATTCACCTGAAACGAGAATAAAGACAAAATATTTTTTCTCAAAGATAAACTATACATTACCTGCAAATTGAACCCTAAACCATTATTGACATGATAATCCAATTAATATTCTAGCCCTAATTATAGAATTAATGTTCATTGATATCGCATTTATAATCTGCCACACAATTTGCTTTTGTTTAAACGGATTGGACATTATTTTTACACAACATTTACACTGCATTCATTTTTAATGAGAGACACAGTTGAGCTTTAACAAGTCGAACAACAAAAAATGATGTAATAAGTTATTATAAAATCAAGAAAATTAACAATAGGGTAGGTTGCGGGATTGCATCCACTTTTGGTACTTTGTTTAAAAAAAATATATTTCACTCATTGATTGCACCATAACATTCTAGTTTGGCGTATTGTGTACTGGCGTCGTTAAGCTGTGTTTCCATTACTAATAAAACGTTTAAATACAACGCATCCTTTTACTAGATTAATTTAGGTACGTTGGTATATTTATGGGATACAAGGGCGAACTGCGGTCGGTACTGCGATCACTTGTGCGATTTGCGTCCACTATATTTTAACGTTTTTAAAGTTTAACCGAAAAATTGATTGCCATTGCTTGAACAGCAATGATCTGGGTTGATTTGAACTTTGGTATGTTTTTTTGTATTCACGATAGATAACAATTTTTAAAATATTAACAAACATTAAGTATTGTAATATCTTATTAATTTGGAAAAAAACATCTGCTATAACTTTTTTGAAGTAAACTTAAACAAATTAAAGTACGCTAAAATCTATCCTACGCCCGACATGTTATCTATCGTCGCGTGGGTAAGAATAAAAACACACTTTGTAGTAACGTTGTAATATATATCAATCCTGATCAATCCATCGAGATTGAACAGCGAACGCAACTAATTAGAACGTACACAACACAATCACGTCAAGTTTTCGAAGGTAAAAACAAAGGAAAACAATGAAATATTATTTTATTGACAACTGTTAACAGTTGTTTTTTCTAGAATACGAACAGTTAAATTTCTAATAATTTTAGTGAACGTTTTTTATATTTTTTTTATTTTGTACTCATTCGATTCCCTAGGCTGCCTTCTCAATATTAATCCTTATTAATAAAAAACTTTAAATGAAATAGGAGCTTCTAGGTTATTTATAGTATAATGATAATAAAGTGAACGCAATTTGCTTTGTTATTGGTCGTTTTGTTTTTACTATGGACGCATTTCAATTTTATACAGCGAATGTATGGCCAGGTGCGTCCACGTAAAAGCTTGGGCGCTTTTTCGTTTTTCGATTCGGCTGGGGAATGAGATTGAGAATGTGCTCTATGCAAAACAGCGTAACAACTTTGGAACATCAAAATGACGAAACAAAAAGCGTATTTGCTAGTTAAAAGTAGATTGACAAACAACTATGGTTGATGAAATATGCGTTTTTGTCAGTTGTATACTTTCATATGCATTTACATTATAATAAAGTAGGTTTTAAGTGTTTACATTACATTTAGCTTATCAGAACGGGTGCATAGATTCTAACCATGCATAGTTTTTAAATTTTAACAAACACTTGAGGGAAGCTATTATAGCTTATTTGGTATGCGAACGTATTTCATGGAGGACACATATCTGCAACCTACCCTATCTACTATAATTAATTTTCTTTTATATTTATTTCATAAATAAATAAAATTAAACTTGGATATAATATTTAAGTAAAATCAAAGATGTGATTTTTATTTAATCACAAAAAAGTAAAATGAAAAACCAAAACAATTTAAATTCACTTTCACTGCTTGAAAAAATAGCAAACTATTTCTTTCTTATGTCGACGAGAGTTTAAAACATAATTAAATAAATACTTAATTTAGCAAAGTTGTTATCGAGATTATTTATATATAATTTTCATTCAATTGAGACACCTGTAAGAAAAAAGCTTTAACGTTTGCCTTCACTTTAATATTAGTTCAATTATAGTTATGGCTCAAATTGAAAATAATGTTTTTATCTTATCTGTAAATGAGTGAAAATAAATCTCGATCAAAACTAGGACTAACCATGATTTAATCCTCGCGTTACCAAAATCACGTGTCTCGACCAAACTTTACCTTATTTATATCACATTCACACAATGCTATACGATGTTTATTGAATGAAGACAAAAAATAATTCAATAATAATCTTATAACATTATGTCAATGTGATTTGAATCAAATCAAATTTGGTCGGGAAGGCGGCTTATAAATAAGAATGTATTGTCTCAATAATCTGCGTATAATTTAAAACAAAATAAAATACTAGATGTATTTTTTGTTCTTTAAACAAACAATTTTTAACATTAAACAAAACCAATGTAATACTAACGAACAATGTTTTGAGAACTTATCTTTAATATGAAGTCATAAACATAATCCCAGATAAACACACGATAATCAACAACTAAAAAGGCATTGATCCAGGTTAATTAAACGTTTGATTTCACTTCAATCAGATTAAGCAGTTCAATATGGGGCCATTTACAACCAAACTTTTCCTTTATTTAAAATAAACTTTTTTCGATATAAATCTCGTTGACACAATTATATACGATTGTTATTGAAAAACTTGTTGGAACTTGATTCAATGAGATCGTATAGCATTGTGTTTAGATAAAAAAAGTTGATTTTAAATCAAGAACAGTTCGGTCAAGAACGCAGCTTATGATTGCTTCTGTCATGGTTAACAACCTCGATAAATCTACTAAATAATCATTAAACTAAAAGACTTGAAACGGCTAAATGTAAAATCTAAAAAGTTGAAAAGCCAAGTAGAAACAACGAAATAAATCGACCTTCGAGCCCTCGCTCTTATGTATTTCTGTTTAAAATTCAGGTCGGCTTTTCAAAGTTTTGTTGGACGGTTGAAGGAAAGAATTTAGTTGTAAGGATACTTTATGTTTGGTTTTTACGTTGCTTTAATTTCAACCACATTGCTATAATCATGTTTTACTTTTAATGAAATATGTAATAGGATTAAAATACCTAAAAGAGTTAATGTTAGAATTATAATGACCTAATACTTTCAAAATTCAAGCCTTGTTTTTTCAAGGAGTAATCTTTTCTCAGAACTTCTTTTTTGTTTAAAATGTGATCACTCGCTGATTTGATCATAATACGTAGTATGCAATTTTAAAGATATTTTTACTCCTGGGATTTGATAATTTTTTGACTGAAAACATTTTTATATATGTGAAGACTTTGACAAGGACTAACTTTCATCAATGATACACCAACAGATGCATAAATGGTTTGACAATATTTTGGTTACACTGAGCACACTTGACTAACTTTTTTTGTCTAAGATAGTGTGATACGATTTTGATTATTTAATCACAAGAAAGTTGACGAATCAATAAAAAGGTGTCCATTGTTAATAAAGGTTACTCAATTTGATTATATAAATTCTGACTATCTTAGAAATAAAAGTTAGTCAAATATTTTCAGTTTGATTGATAGTTTGAATATGAATTTAAGAAACATATACAAAACACGTTTGAAGTTTTCTGCCGTTTTTAAATACATTTTCTTAAAATATTTAGCTTAAATTCTGGTTTACCAAATTATAGGCATACTACCGGTGAACGTTCTGCTGTTTTATTGATGAAAGTCTGACACAAATTTAAGAAACCATAACTTTTGAGTTTGACATGTAAACAATCAAACTATCATTGACCTGTTCCTATGCTAGGAACATTATACTGTTTTTTTTTTAAATTTTAGTTGAGTGAATTACATAGGAGACAATTTTATACATAAATACACAATTATTTTACGAATGTAGAAGAAACTTTTTATTGTCATTTTAAGATAATTATTTGATACTGACAACAACGATGATAATGACCATAATTATCACCTGCACCTGGTATAACTCATTTAAAGACCTTCAAGATTATCTTGATGTGATGGCCATCAATCAAGTCAGCATTTGTGGACTTGAGTTGCCAACCAATGTAACAACATTTCCAGATTCCTTATACTAAAGTTTTATTTTGTAATTATTTCTTTCAAAGATTATTTAAATTATGTTAAAACTTAATAATTGTAATATACCTTTATGATTATTGAAATTACATTTAGGCCTACGAAGCACAACAAAGATATTGACATTTTGTTAAATCTTAAACAGCAAGGGATCTTTCTATGCAGGCAACGAACACTGTTCCATATTAACGAATGTGACTGCATATGACTGCATGCAAGTCCATGACAATGGATAGACCCTAGTAGCGTACAGAGCTATATGATGAAGTGATATCTTGAAGTATTTTTTAATATTATCTTCAGTACTTTCTAGATTTACAAAAGCTTATAAGATATAAAAACACTTTATTGGGTTGGGTGTTTTGTATTTTTTTTGAAAAACAAAGCCTATTACTACTATTTAATTGGACCAAACAAAACTTATTACTACTATTTAATTTAACCAAACTATTGCATAATGACGTCATTATTTTAGTTAAGGTGTATTTCCGAGTTTTGATTAAATGGTTGTACAGTTTCACCAAGGTAATCTTGTCCGCTGAGTGATTCTAGTACTTTTAAAAGTTACCAAATATATGAATTATAGGGTATTATATTTCAATTCCA
>JARUHE010174384.1:0-13863 GCA_031471125.1 Archaeomysis grebnitzkii | reverse complement strand
TATATATATATATATATATATATACATATATATATTTATTAAATAAACGAAAAGTTAGTTCTACCAACTTTTTTCATTTCCCTAGTGAATTAAATTTATATATATATATATATACACCCCCACACACTAAAGAGAAAGAGAGAGAGAGAGAGAGAAAGAGAGATTATATATATTATATTGTATTATATTAGTTTTAATTTAAGCAAATTGTTGAAGAAAGTAAACGAATCTCGAACAATAAAGAAGAACAAATATTTGCGGTTAAACAGTGGCTACTTATTCCACTCGATGAATAATTCAACCTCGTCAATGTGTACCGACACATCCAATCGATACCTTCGACAAACATTCGAGTCAATGAAAAAATATTTCACGATCCATCATTTTTTAGAAACTTGAAAATATTTGACAAAACTTTTTCAATGATTATAATGTATAATGTATAATATATAATGTATAAATGCAACCATAATTATGATTGCATTTATACATTAATTAAAAACACTACTAAACAAAAGTACAATTTAACGTCTAACATTTTGGTTGGAGATATGCACCACCACTCTTTTCTATTACTGGAATTGTGTTTGATTTAGTTGTATATATAACGTCACATTTTGTTTTATTTGGATATGTGACGTCACAGTTTAATTTTCATGTAACAAGTGATAGAAACAAAATGTGTTTTTTAGATGTGATTTAATTTCAGGAGTCGTTGAAAATTCTTATTTGAATGGAACCAGGTATGTGTAAACTAACTTTGGTAACGGCAAACGAATATATATTAAACGAGTCTATAAATCGTCAAGAGATAAAATAATAATTAATTATTTTATCTTGTAAAATTTCCTTCTAAAGCCACAAAGGCATTGATGAATGCAAACAAAGTCGGTTTATTTTGAAGATGAGACTGCATTCGTAAGCGATGTTTCTCTCCTTGGACTAGAGTTTTGATATCATATTATTCGAAGTGTTTTTATTATTTAGGGAAACCTTTTGCTTGCTTATTTTTGTAAGGCTAGGGTCGAACGCTGACACCACTATGATATATAACAGTGATTACCAACTGCTCAGGTGGGTAACTACTTCATGGTTGGGTCAGTCTAGTACAGAATGTGAGGCGAATTAGTATAAAAAATGTCATTTTATCTAACTTAATATTCCAACCATCCAAAAATTTCCAGGATTGAAATTTCGATATTAAGATTTTTCTTTTTGAAATTACTGACGTTCATCGTACAATGGTATATGGTAAATTAAATATAAATATAAATTAAAATTATTACATATACGTATACACATAGATGTGTGTACATGGGCAGGGCATGACTTCAGGTGTTTTGACGGCACTTTTCAGTAGTAATTCTAATGGAAAAACACTGAGTTTCGTTAAAATATTTTCGTTAATACAAATCTTATCAAAAATAACAAAAACCAATAATTAAGGTTTTTCCCTCTTAAGGATGACCCAATGTATTGGGATACTATGTGATGGCCTAACATACTGAGCCATGAACTCTTTTGACTTGAAGCAGCAATATGTTTGTCTTCTACTTGTATTTGAGAGGTGTTTACAATATTTAATTCTATTTTTATTACAACACATTATATCAATTTATTTTTATTATAATATAACATATCACTTTATTTCTACTATAATGTATTATATAATTTTAATTTTATTACAATATATTATATCATTTTATTTTTATTATAATATATTATATCATTCTATTTTTATTACAACATATTATATTATATTATTTTTATTATAATGTATTATCATTTTTTTTTTAGTATAATATATTATATAATTTTATTTTACACACAACGATTATATAATAGCACTACAGAACATGCATGGCTTTATTGTATTATTTGTGCATTATTTTTAACAATATTTAAATTGTCATGGCATCAGTTCATAATTGTAATGATTATGTGACCTTATCTAGTGACGATGAATTTGACTACAGTGAATTTAGTTCAGTAAGGACTAATTTGAGTTATAAAGACGTGATAGAATAAAAAATAAATAAAGTTTCGTCCTATTGAACAAATGTTAATTATAATTAGAAGACTTTCATTGTGTATAAAATTTACAAAACATAAAAAATTATGAAAAAATCTTTTAAATATGACGAAAAACAAATAAAATTGATCAACAAATTTTGTTTTGCATAGACCATTGGCGCGACTTTGCACCGAAGAGGTTAAGATTTTCAAACCATATAAAAGTTTTTCTCAATGTAATTTGAGTATAGCCTAAATAAATTTATTGGTGGATGGTTAGAAGATAGTTTGTTGACCGATGTACTATGTAATTATATAAGTATCATATTAAAAGAAAAGCAAACCAAAGCTATTAATACAGTGTGGTATTCAAAATAATGAACAATAGAAACTACCATTCCCTCTGTAATAAAATGATCAATCTTCTTTTCAAAGAATATTTTTAGAAATGACCAAAAGTTTAATAATGAGTTTTCTCAACAAAAAGAAAGAAACTTGACCAGTGAGCCATTGTCCAATTTAAAACACATCCAAGGTAACGATAAAAATTATTTAAAATGTTACAATAAAGAAAAAATTACAGTAGAACAAAAACTGATTATATTGTGACCATCAAGTTGTATTGTTTTTGGCCGAGGCAACACAAAGCACATAGGCCTACTCTTCAGACGACTTGTGTAGAATATTTGACTATGAATAGACTAAAGGCAAGAGAGAGGGAGGTAGGTGGAGAGAGAAAAGGAGAGGAGAAATAGAGAAAGGAGAGAGACAGGAGAAATATAGAAGGGGGAGAGAGAGAGAGAGAGGTGTTAGAGAGAAAGAGAGATAAAGAGCAAAAAAGAAAAAGAGAGAGAAAGAGAAAAAGAGAGAGAAAGAGAAAAAGAGAGAGGGGGGAGAGAGATAATAGAGGGAGGGAGAGAGATAATAGAGGGAGGGAGAGAGATAATAGAGGGAGGGAGAGACATAATAGAGGGAGGGAGAGACATAATAGAGGGAGGGAGAGAGATAATAGAGAGAGAGAGAGAGATAATAGAGGGAGAGAGATAATAGAGAGAAAGAGATAATAGAGAAATAGAGAGAGAAAGATAATAGAGAAATAGAGAGAGAGAGAGATAATAGAGAGAGAGAGATAATAGAGAGAGAGAGAGATAATAGAGAGAGATAATAGAGAGAGAGAGAGAGAATAGAGAGAGAGAGAGAGATAAAAGAGAGAGAGAGAGAGATAATAGAGAGAGAGAGAGATAAAAGAGAGAGAGAGAGATAATAGAGAGAGAGAGAGATAATAGAGAGAGAGAGAGATAATAGAGAGAGAGAGAGATAATAGAGAGAGAGAGAGATAATAGAGAGAAAGAGATAATAGAGAAATAGATAAATATATATAATAGAGAGAGAGAGAGATAGTAGAGAGAGAGAGATAATAGAGAGAGAGAGATAAAAAGAGGGAGAGAGATAGAGAGAAAAAAAATCTCATCACTGGTTGTAAGTAGAGAATTTTTCAAATGAAAATCATGCCAGCGAGTTCTTTTGTTTGATAAGTTTGGGTTTCGCATAACAACTGTCGTTGGTTCAATACATTTTGGTACTTCATTCGAAATCGAATTTTCTTACATGGAAATAAAACTAAACTATTGTCATCTTTGTCCAGGGTCAAATTGTATTTTTAATTTGACAAACATTTCAATGTTTAGTAGTTTAGAAACATTGCAATTTAACGTAAACAATTACTATATAATTTTATACATCACCGATTACGTCTTATACGTTATGTTGAATAACATTTCAAATATAAATAAAACATTCAATCACAATATCCATAGCGAGGTAAACAAAAAATTGAGATTACAGGAAAACAAGAAACAAAAATAGTCCTGAATGATCGAGATGGTTCCACAAAAGTTTATGTCGCAGACAGTGATTAAGGAGACAATAATGAAATCCATTTTTTATTTTAAAAATAAATAAATAATCATATTACGATTATTTAATTTCAAAGAAATCCCGTAATATTTAAAGATTTAATCTAAACATTTGTAAGAAAATACAAACATTAATCTCTTTCCTTCATCCACAAAGCTTATACAAGCTGTAACTTGATATTACGATTTTCTAAACACGAAGTCTAAACTGTTTTGAATATATAGATATCTAGAATTCCTTCATTTAATACAATGAAACAGACACTGAATAGAGCTTCGTTCATCCCTCTAACTGGATGTTGAACAAAGCATAATAATAATTATTGAACATCGCCTTCAATAATAATGAATAATGATAATAATAATGATAATAATAATGATAATAATAATGATAATAATAATAATAATAATAATAATTCAATAATAATGAATAATGATTCTCTTGCATGAAGGATTTGCAGAAAAAAAGATCGCCGATAAATATAGCGCCATTGCCTGAAATGAAATTAGTGCCACTAAATTTACCCAACCTACTAATACCTTCTCAGGAAATGGTTGCTATTCGAATAACGATGCTAATGTGTAACAAATGGTTGCTATTCGAATAACGATGCTAATGTTCAAAAAATGGAGATTTAAAATATTTTGACGAAAACATTTGAGTTTTTGATTCATAGATAATAATTGATGTTTGAGTGGATTTGCAGTTGTAAGAATGCGAAAAGCTATCACAGAAATGTTTAAACGATGTGGCAAATTCTTGAAAAACAATTACCAGATTTTAATTACCATTTTATTATTCTTTGGTGTAAGCAAATGCTAATTATTTACTAATGTTTATACTGAAATAAAAATAAATAATCTTATGACTGAAACAAACATTAAAAAAGTTAAAAAATAATTTAAAAATTAGGCGGTCCACGAATCAGAAACTTGCAAACAATTTATGGGCGATAAAACCAGCTCGGACTTGTCCATTAAAAATACCTTCTTAAAAACTGGACGAAAATAAATATTTTGATGTCATTACACCCATTATGAACACCCGGCTTGTATTCAAGTTAGAAAAAAACAAATTATAATAAAAGAACAATTCATAAATATAATTTTTTGAGAAAACTACGCATTAAAAAGGTATAACCAATTAAAATAATAATGGTTTTAAAATAAATATAAAAAAGTATACACAATTAAAATAATAATTGTTTTATAATAACTCTAAAGAGTATAAATAATTAAAATAATAATTATTTTATAATGACTGATGTAGCTGTAAAGCAAATTGTTCGTAGTAAAGAAAATATTTGTTAGACTAAATAATTCTTGAGAGCTTCCATTATCTTGTTATGATTAAAATCATTAAATATGAAAAAAAATAATAATTAATAAATTCTCAACAAAAATTATTAATTCATTTATTCGGTTAAACTATTTGGACTTTGCTGCGAGTGTTCAAAAGAAGCCGACAAGAGTAAAAATTACATTCGGGGATAATTTAAAGAAATAATTTAAATATATTTCATCTTTAAATGTGAAGTTGCAAAACAAAAAACCTTTTCCTTGGTCAAAGGGGTCCCCATTCACCCCCTTTCTCTGACACTTCAGCTTTGGCAATGAGCTAATTTAGAAGCTAGATGTCCTCTTTTGGACTGACAATAAATACAATGGATGTTGGTTTATTTTATAGTTGAGAATTTCAAATAATACCAAAGATATTTAAACAAAATACAAACAAATATTACTGTCACCACAAAATGTATAAGACATGTGCAACTGTACACATACACACACATACATACATTATAATGATACATTCATGTGCCATAGTACACGTACACAAACATACATACATACATTATGATGATACATCCATGTACCATTGTACAAGTACACACACATACATACATTATAATGATACACACACATATACGCACATGATCAACCATACACATGTACACGTCTCGTAGAATGACAACATGTATCCGTTGAAGCTAACAATTATGAATTATTAACAAAATGAGAGAGGAAATAAAAATCGTGTTTTGAAAATTGAATAAGTTTTTACATAAATAATTTCATTGTTTTCTTCTGAATATCAATTGTGTAAATTTTCCATTAATGGGTCGACAATAGCACAACTGAGGTAATCCACATTCAAATAAATGCTTACCTCACTTGTGCTATTGTCGATCCAAAATTGGAAAATTACACAATAGCACAAGTGAGGTAATCTACATTCAAATAACATAAAACTTACCTCACTTGTGCTATGTTCCATTTCTCCCACACTATCATTGGTATTGCTCTTTTTCAAGATACGAGATCATTACCGGGATGAATGTTCGTCCATAAAACAATTGATGGAAACGTAAAATAATTTAGAAACTGAGTGGACAAGACATCAAACAAAGAGGAAGTGTCATGTTCGACAAACCATGACGACAAAAACAACAACAACAACAAAGTTCCTCAAATGGTGAAGATCAAGTACCCAAATTGACCTTAACATCCAGTCATGGATCGATGGTTTAGTAAGGTCTGTTTTCATATCAAAATAATTTCATGAACAATGTAATGTAACTTTCTACAGCTGAAAATCGTTAAAGAAAGGTTTTTGGTTATTAAAAATATATTTAGGATTTGTATATATTAAAAACATATTTAGGATTTGTATATATTAAAAAACATATTTAGGATTTGTATATATTAAAAAACATATTTAAGATTTGTATATATTTGTAGAATCAAAAAATATTTAAGGCTTGTATACATTAAAAACATATTCAAGATTTGTATATATATTTAAATATATTCAGGATGTATATATAGAAAACAAAACTAAAATGAAATGAATAGATAATGAAGGTAAACCACTTCTTTTAAGGAGATATATTACTTTTTCGGATTTTTTTCAACAAAAACATTTATATTGTTTGTCTGAATATTAATTAGATGCTTCTCCTTTGTTGTTCTTGTTTAATTAATTAGACATTAGATAATTAACATTCATACAGAATTTAAAAATAATTTTAAATATTTTTAAACACTTCATAAAACCGTATAAAAAAACAATTACGAGTAAATGCTACGCATTAAAAGCTGTGTTTGTATGTTAAAAAAGTTTCTAAAATGGTTCAATTTTTTAATACAATTCTATGTTATTATATTAACCCTTTTCTTTAATTTCTTTATAATAAAATCTCTAAACCTTCAAAAAACCTGTTGGTTAATCATGAATTTGATGATAATCTCCTGTTCTTTCATTCGTTTTAAATAAACTTTTTTCTTAACCTTCAAGTAAAAATCTCGGTTAACCATGTAATTCAAGTTTTTTATAGAATGTATTTTTAATAAATAAATATTGATTTAAGAAAAAAAATATTTAGTGATACCAGTGTATACACTGTTTTTATTATAATCTACCGGTTTAGTAGGTGTAAAATGATCGAGAATTTGTTGAAAACAACAAACTTTGACTTAGGTGATTTAAATTAAGTTATTCTGATAAAGAAGTTTGTTAAAAATTTAAAAAAAGGCACAATAACGTGCCATAAACTGATAAAAAATAAAGTTTTAATAAATATAACAATACTGAAAAGTGTATAGACCACAAACACACAGCTAAAGCCATTATATTAACACTAGCCATGCAATGTTTGTCTATTCAGTGTAAATAAAATGTATCTAAATTATATTGAATCTTTCAAACAAAAGACTAACAAACCGGATTGATTTAATCAATCAATAAAGCTATAACTTTGGTCGTTAGGTTTTAAATTGTATACATTGAATCATTGGAACAATAATTACTTGATTAATTGACGTATGTTACACATGCCTGGCAGGTCTAAACCCAGCAAGATTATTCGAATCATCCACTTTACTATAGGCCTACGCGTGACAAGGGGCTTTCATCCCTTATCGAAAAGTGTCACGATGGCTTACGTCAAAATAATCGAATGAACAAGCCATAACACAACAGAGAATAATAATTTAAAGACAAATGTACGTGATATGTATGTACAACAAATAGATGTAATACATTAGTTTATACAGTATGTAACATGCACGTAAATTAAACATAATATATCATTTATACCATATGAAATAAAAAAAATTATATCTTATAATATAGGTAAACTACATACATCTTATTTAAAACCAAACAAACAAACATTTAATGTTAGTTTATATACATATACATTGAACATACAATAAAAAAATAATACATTACTTTATTTATCATAACATATGACAAATTTACGAGCCCTTAAAATCAATCAGATACCATTCACAATTGAATACAAAGGTTATACAATCGAAGCAAAAATGATTCTTAAAACGTTATCTCCGAAGCCAGAGAATAAATTGGACCGGTCCACAAAGGGCAAATCAAGACATTATTGATGCCAGTCCAACAGCTGTTAATGATGCCATTGAACGAGCAACAATTCACCGAAGGAGGTTCGACTCCTGTTAAGAGATTGTCGAAAGTGGACAACCACACGAAATTCATGTTAATTGACATCGTTTGATCAAATAAACAATCCTAAATGATTGCTCAAACAATAATGGTTTGTAAGTTCAAGTCATATTTATGTAACAATCTTTTTTGTGATTATGAGATTTTTCCTTCAAGAAATAAAGGGTTTAAATATTGTTTAATCAAGGAATGAGATTTCAATGGTATACAAAAATGAATTCAACAAATACGATACAACATGGATATTTTACAACCAATTTGTTGTAAACTTCAAGAAATAAACAGTTTGTTCATAAAACTTATTTTAAGAACTGTATCGCTGATAAACGAATATAAAATTAAACCTATAAAGAAAGATAAATGTTTATTGACAATGAAATACACATCACACTAGGATCGACAATAGCACAAGTAAGGTAAGTTCCATGTTAGGTGAATGTGGGTTACCTAACTTGTGCTATTGTCAATACATATATAATCGACAATAGCACAAGTGAGGTAAGCTCTGTCGATCTACTTTATCTTTGTTTTTATTAAAATTTCAATAAATTGAAACAAAAAATCTTGAAATTTGTATCGAGTGGATGGAACAGAATTGGACGTTGGTTCGTGTCTCCCCCGAGGACAAAAGAGGCAAGGATTCGAGATCATAATTACAACAACATCAACCTTTGTACAACATCCATTCTGGTATTTTGCTATCTTCCATAGTATATATTCTGGTACCTTCAAAAGTATTAATCTGGTGTTATCAGGATATCATTCTGGTATCTTGCAAAGTACTACTCTGGTATCTTCAGAAGTGTTAATCTGGTATTGCCCAAGATAAAAGTCTGGTAAACCTTTACCATTATATTAATTTAGCGTCATTATGGTATTATTATTGTACCAATCTAGTACCATTTAAAAGTGAATTATACAAACAAAGAATAAACAAAATCGACAAAAATATGACAAACTAAATAAAACATTGGGGGAACGAGAGTATTTAAATAATTGTATCTGCAATCTGGAAATGAAAACAACAATGGAATGAATGTTTACAACTTCACTTTCTTTTGTCGCAGTGGTTAAAAAGAGACATTCATTTCTTCAATGGGATATGAACTTAACATAAAAAGAGAAACATTCATTTCTTCAATGGGATATGAACAACATAAAATAGCACAATATTGTAACCATAAACTTAACTTTCATAAATTTTGAATGATCATTTGGAAAAACAAAAATGTTGTATGCTGATTTGTAGTGTTTTAAGAAACTAACTCCTATGTATCTTTTGTAATCAAATTTGTACAATAGATTTTTCTGTAATAAACTTACTATGAATGTTGAAGTTAAAAAATAACTTAAAAAAATCTTCTAGAATTGTTTCATGTAATGCTTGATATCTTGCACGCAAGACAAATATAATTTTCCTTATACATTGGAATTTAACATCAAATGTATTATAAATATATGAATTTAAAAGTATATGTAATCTATAATACAATCAATACTGCATGTGAATAATAAAATGTATGCAGTATTGTCTCCATTGTTTAGAACAAAGGAAAACTTCAAAAACATGCAATTGTAACGAGAAACATTTTCTAATAATTTTAATATTTGAGAGAAAAGCATTTTCTAACAATGGAAATAAAAACTATGGTCTTATAATTTAAAAAAAATGTTTCCTAATAATTTGAAAGGAAACAATTTTCTGACAATTGAAAGAAAAATATTTTTTAACAACTTTAATAATTTAAAAAAGATTTTCTAATTATCAAAAATAAAACTATTTTCTAACAATGAAGAAAGCCATTTTAACACTTTAATAATTGAAAAACATTGTCTAATAATGAAAAATAAAAATATTTTCTAACAATTGTAAAGAAAAATATTTTCTAACAACTTTAATAATTGAAAAATAATTCTAATAATTATTTTCTAACCATTAAAAGAATATTTTAAGAATTAAAAAACATTTTCCAAAAGATAAAATTAAAAAAATCACCCAACGTTGTTGCGAACATATCCACACCGCAACTGCGGGGATGAACTACCATTTAATGACGTTTAACACCTGAATTATTATTACCCTAAGGTCTACAATACAATTATATTTACATTGAAAATAACCCTACTAACCGCACTGTTTTATCCCTACAGGCGTTAAAGGGTTAAGTCTCGATCGGAGATGCCGATGATCGATTGAAAATCTTCCGATGAAAATACAACTGTTTGTATTATAGATCGACAATAGCACAAATGAGGTAAGCTCAGTTATTTGAATGTGGCTTACCTCGCTTGTGCTATTGTCGATCAATTTGAAGGGACGCATTTGAACCCATACAATAAGGGTTGCTATCAACACTAACTTCAATGTATTTTGGTTCGTATGTCAAATTGCAAAACTTAAACACCGATCTTGCGGAAATGTTTCACAGAAGTGCTCTCATTTTTGACTAATTACAAACTTTCGTTTAACTTCGACATGGTCAACATTTTTAAATCAATTCCATGTCGTTGGTGAACAATCGTACTAACATTGGTATTAGTAATTGCTGGTATTGTTATTATTAGTGTTAGCATTATTAATAATATTCATGTTAGTATTGTTAGTGTTAGTATTATTACTACTATTCATGTTAGTATTAGGAATCGTGTTGGTTATAGTGTTAGTTATATCAACAGTTTGACAGAAAGTTACAGTGCTACTCATTTGTATTTGTTGTTGTTTATAGTTGATGTTTTAGATGCAGTTTCAATTATTATTATTGCTGTTAATGTTTTTGTTCCTTTCGCTATTATTGTTGTCGTTGTTGTTGTCGTTGTCGTTATTGTTGTTGTTGTGATTGTTGTTATTAATATTATTATTATTATTATTATTATTATTATTAGTATTGTTATTGTTGTCATTGTTGTTGCCATTGTTATTGTGATTGTTGTCATTGTTATTATTATTATTATTGTTGTTGTCGTTGTTGTTGTTGTTGTTGTTACAATTATAATTGTTGTCGTTCAAACAACTTTCGAATGTTTACAAAAAAGGGAAGAATTCGACAAACAAAGGCCTTGTGAGGAGATCAAAGCAGAGAGCGAAATTCAGGAAAATTACTTTTTCGAGACAACAGAGAAAAACAAAGAAAAAACTTTTTGAAATAAAAACTATTTTGGAAAAACAAAAACAAACAATATTTTTATTTGTTATGTCATGTGGTTGGTCCAAAGTTTCCAGCACTTGAGCCCTGTGGAACATTTTCAAGAGCAATGGGGCTGTGGTTGAGGCATCGCTTTTTTTTCAAATATTGTTTTTTTTTAAATGTAATTTAATAATTAATATAATATTCAGTTATTACTATATATTTTCGACAGTTTTTTTATTTACAAAAGATTGACAATTTTCATTTTAAAATGATAAATTGTGTTTAGAAAAAAGTTTTAAGAAGCTAAAGATTGAGCAAACTAAAATCGAAAAGTAGGTCTGATCTAATAAATCTTTTTTTAAATTTCCAAAATTAATATTAATATTAATAATTATAACCACACATCATCGATTTTAATGTTACAAATATCATCATAATCACACATCACATCACAATAAATATCATTATTACTATCATGATCATCATCATTATTACAAGTACTATGATATTATTATCATGATCATCATCATTATTACAAGTACTATGATATTATTATCATGATCATCATTATTACAATTAATATTAATATTACTATTATTATTATTATCACCATCATTATTATTACAATTGCTATGATTATTAATATTATTACAATTACTATCATTACTAACACTATTAATATTATTATTACTATCATTATTACAATTCCTATCATTATTAATAATAATAATAATAATAATAATAATAATAATAATAATATCATTATTACCATTATTACAATTATTACCATTATTACAATTATTATCATTATCTCAACCGTCGAGCTACGTCACACTAAAAGTTATATTTATACGAACGAATGAACTGATGAACAATCTCGAAATGCTAACGTTAATGTGGTTTTTAAGTAAAATATAAAATCCTTTCTAATTCTCAATCATTGTGTCAAAGTTTAAGAAAGAACTGAAATGCATTACAATAATTATAAAAACTACCTCTATTGTATGGGACAATTTCGTCAAATCAGGACTGAAAGGGTTAAATGAAAATAAAACAGAAATGATAACATTGGAGAAAACTGAGAAATAAAATGCCATTCAACAAATATAAATTTTGAAAACTTTAAATCCACATTATTATGGAATCATAAAGTTGGTAGAATAACGACATTTTATCTTAAGTGAAAGACACTAAACAATGGTAGATTGGTCTTCATTTAATAATAATAATAATAATAATAATAATAATAATAATAATAACAACAACAACAACAACAATAATAATTTGCATGGAAAAAAAAGAATAAATCATACTTGTATACATGACAAACCATTCTTAACAACTCTCATTCAATAGACAATATAACAAATAAATAAATAAAAAATAACAAACAAAAAAATTAACAAAGAAATAACTAACAAATAAATAAATAAAAATAAATCACTAAGCATTACAATCCAAGATAAAAATTAATAGATTATTTACTACAATAAAATATTTTTGCACATAACATTTCTTTCAACCATGCATCACATCAACACTTTGCTAGACGGACTAAATACAATTAAGTTAGAGCTGAAAACAACCCTTTTAGTACATGTATAATTATTTCCTTCAGGTACTACTGTTACTATAAAGTAGTCATTTTGACTGACTATCCACCACCATAAAGTATTCATTCCGACTGAATATCCATAAACATAAAGTAAAGTCATTTTGACTGAATATCCACCAGCATAAAGTAGTCATTTTGACTATCCACCAACATAAACTATTCATTCTGACTGACTATCCACCAACATAAAGTAGTCATTTTGACAATCCACCAGCACAAAGTAGTCAATCTGACTAACCACTAATTTGTGACAAGCAAACAAGAAATAGATTGAACATCACCGCCGAGGCAGCGAGGGGCGTCGCTCGGCTGTTTACTTTTCCTCTTCTGATGTTGTTCAAGCGACGCCAAATTGGGAGGACGGCGAGGGCCGCAATATTATTCTTGGCTTAGGATGTTTTAGGCCTACGAGGTTGTGGCGATGGAGACTTGTAAACATGTGCCAGTGCCAACTAAATGTGTGGATTGGTTTGGTAAAAATAGATGCTAGTGGCCAAGTCCATGTCGATAATCAATAAACATTGAAGTACCATTTATATATATATATGGTATATGCATGTGTCCTATAGCCCTTGTTGTGCCTTTCTTAATACGTATCAAATTTCCAAGAAGGAATGAAGTCCCAAAATATATATATATATACGTATATATACATATATATACATATACATAAATATATATACATACATACATATATATATATATATA
>JARUHE010174273.1:0-13865 GCA_031471125.1 Archaeomysis grebnitzkii | reverse complement strand
TATCTCAGTATTGAGAAATAGTTGAAGGACATGTTAAGCTATAAATAACAAATCTGAAGACTGACCTGACCTGACTCTTACAGGTGAACTCACAAACAAACAAAAAAACAAACACACAAACACACGCATGTTATTCCTCAACTTAGTTTCTGGGAATCCGATTACGACGCGTTTTTCTCACAATACATCAAAATAGAACAACTAAATTTTTCGAGTTTCAACATTTTATTTTATTTTATTTTCACACATTTTGTTTCCTTTTGTCTTTGTATTTTATTTTATTTTTGTTTCTATTCAAACAAAATAAAATTTTAATTCTTTTTTTAAAATATTAAGTTACTTTTATGTGTCAAAAAGAGAGAAAAATAATAATAATAGTAATAAAAATAATCAATTAGAAACAATCAATCAGAAATATTGATTAAATAACCTTTACTGATAATTTATAATAATTTATAATTATTTTATTTGGCCCCAGCACATTCATAACACAAGTATAAAAAAAACAATATGACAAGTTTCATGTTTTAAAATTGCACCCTACGAACTATAACATTGTTAACAGTAAGCAAACCAGCTATAGTATAGTCAGCAACAACTCAGACCAACCAATAGAAAACCTAAAAGTTATAAATAACACAATTTTGAACGACGATGCATCACTTTTAAGTAGCTTAAGGTCACGTCAATCATAATGAAAATTTAGTTAATCTAATAATAATAATAATAATTACAAACATAGCATTATAAGTGGATGGCAATACTTAATGTAGTATGGATAAATACAACTAGAAAGATTTTTTAAACCACTTGAGGACTGTTAACTGAACGCTTATAACTAAATCTTATTAAGTATTACATTAATAACAATTACTGTTTACCATAATTTAAAACTGGTTTTGTTTCGTGGCTATTTTAACAGTTTTAATTAACGAGAATTATTAATTTAGCAACATATTCTCATTACGTCTTACTTTATTTATACAAATTTATACAACGTAAGGAGAACTGTATGAATAATTTGAAGTATCCTTGATTATATAGGCTAAATTATTTATTTATGTATTCACAACTACTTAAGAGCTTTCAATTCATGATCTTAATCCTAAGAGCTTTCGATCTACATAATATTCGTTTTTTATAATACATAAATGATCAAATTTTAGAAAAACATGTCTTCACAAACAAGCTAAAACTTTGTGGGCACAAATGTACTATAACAAATTGACAAAAGATATGTGCATTTATGTCTTAACTAAAAGATATGGCGATAAAAATAAATAAAACATGCAATGTATAGTGTATGCAATAGGATTAAAACAAATTTAAGATTTAGCGACAAATTAAAATTTCCAGGAAAAAGTGATTGAATCATATAAATAAACAAATAAACAAATAAATAAATAAATAATCAAACAAACAAATGAATAAATAAAAAAATAAGCAAATACAATTAAATAAATAAATAAATAAACAAATAAATAAACAAATGCAAATACACGAAATATATTTATATTGAAAATCTTCAGGTATTACATGGGAATACATATTGTAGAACTACAACATTATAACATGTTCTCGATCAAACTTGTTTATTAAATAAAGAAAAATTGATTCAACAAAAATCCTATATCTTGTGTCATTATGATTCAAATCAAACAAAGTTGATTTCAAATCAAGAAAAGTTGATTTCAAATCAAGAAAAGTTGATTTCAAATCAAGAAAAATTGATTTCAAATCAAGAAAAGTTGATTTCAAATCAAGAAAGGTTTAGTCGAGAATGCATTACTATTAATTATTGAACACCTTGGTCGTTTCGATTAACTTTTCATTCAATGAAGTAACTTTTTAGATTTGACGAGTTTAATCCTTAGATCATTTTTTTATTTTGTTTCTAAACATTGAACTAAATTTTTTTCTAAAGATAAAAATAATTATTTTTTTATTGATGTAATCAAATAATTTTTTGTTTCGGAATTGTTTCGTCAAAATATGTTATGAATCAAAAAACAAATATTCGTTTTTTTCGTCTATTTTCAAAATTTTTATTTTTTGTCAGGCTGAGAAGTTATTTGAAAAACATGTTTTATTTTACTTAATATATTGTTATTTGTATTATTTTATTAGCTTTATAATTGTAGAATAATAAAATATAATTATAGAAATATCAACTAAGAAGTTATTTAAAAAATGTGTTTTATTTTATTTAATATGTTATTATTTGTATTATTTTATTAGCTTTTTAATTGTAGAATAATAGAATATAATTATAGAAATATCAACTAAGAAGTTATTTAAAAAATGTGTTTTATTTTATTTAATATATTATTATTTGTATTATTTTATTAGCTTATTAATTGTAGAATAATAGAATATAATTATAGAAATATCAACTAAGAAGTTATTTAAAAAATGTGTTTTATTTAATTTAATATATTATTATTTGTATTATTTTATTAGCTTTATAATTATAGAATTATAGAATATAAAATTATAGAATATAATTATAGTAATATCAACTGAGAAGTTATTTGAAAAATATGTTTTATATTATTTAGTATATCATTATTTTATTAGCTTTATAATTGAAACAAAAATTATGATTTTTCGTGCTGATGCTTCACAGGAATTGAGCAAATAATTTAAAATTGTATATTTTAATAACTCTTTGGTTGAGGAGGAATCTTATTTCTTGGCCGTGTTCTCGCCGCACTTTTTCTTGATTAAATAAAAATCGTACAGCGTTTTCAAGGTTATTAAATCAGAAACAAGTTGATTGAATCAAGTAAAAATTGGGTCCAGATCACGTCTTTATAGTGTTGCTTCTCTGTTTACGTCCACGCGGGTGGCGGCGTAAGTTTCGTGAAAAGTCATAATTTCATTTTTTATTTTGTAGAACTTTATTTATACCAACAAATGAAGAGATGCTTTTTGTAGAGTTGACAATAGAAAAGTATTTGTTGTCTATAGATACAAAATATAAACAAATAAAATTATACAAATAATTACCGAATAGCTAAAGTTACATCATTTCACATATTATATTAATAATTTACTTAGAAGAAAAATTAAAAAACTATTTAAAGTTAACTTCTAATTCGATAAATTTGGGGAAAATTTGACGTAATTCTAACGAAATTCTAACGAAATTTTGACGAAATTCTGACGATGTTCTGACGAGGATTTAGAATTACAAGTTAGATGGATGTTTCAACGATATTCGAAAAGTTGGAAGTCTTATCAATTTCAAGAATAAAGACGAAACTCGTGTAATCAATTTAACTTTTTATCAAATTTCTATCATGTCTTTTTTTACTTGTGTGAAATTGTCTCCTGATTATCGTTTAGTTACTTCATTACGCAATTTAATAACCATTTATTCCATCATTGAAACACATGTGACGGAGGTTTTATTATTAATATTGTTTATATTATATTTCTTAAAATATATTTAAGATTTCTTATAACTAAAATAATCAGTATGTTCATCAAATTATGTTTTTATCTTATAAAAATAAAAAGTATATTTTTTACAACTTTATACATTATTTTGTATATAGTTTACACATATCTATGTGTACTGCACAGTCTTACCGATCAAAATATTACATAGGCCTAAGTACAAAACGTGTAGCCTTGTCTATAAAATATATCTATAAATACAATCGAATGTTGTCTGCTGTGTAAAACACAATTGAATGCAGTACGATGTATATGTGAATATGACTGAAATGTAATGATTCAATTGTAGATAAATGAGTGTAAGTAATATGAAAAAATCTCTTCATACACAGTTTTCAATGAGTTTGATGTTGAATTTTAAACTTCAAAGTATTAGATTAGCTGTTATATACTGTATATTTATATTCATCATTGTGACGAAATAGATGTCGTCGCAAACAACTTGTGCTGAAAATTACAAAAAAAAAATACTATTATAACCCTAACAACAAAATATCAAGGAGCCTCAAAAATGTTAAGTTAGCATAAAATGACAAGAAAACATAAGGTCTACATTAGGCTTGTAGAAACTAACTATAGATTAAACAACAACAGCAACGTGAATCCAATTTTTCATAAAGCTTTCGCTATACTTCGTTCACTTGCTTGATAACTAGAGTTAACAAATTAATCTTAATTTTGTATACAAAAACATGGTCATGTGGGAACCTTAAAAACAACCATTTTTGTAAAAGAATATAAATTTTCAGATAAGTCTTTTGATCTCACCTCGTTTGACACTCGAGAAAAATTGAGAAATATTGATCATGAAAGTTACTTACTCGAAAAAAGTAAGGAAACAATTTCAACACAATTAATTGTGTAATAATGAACTATTTTGAAAAGTTGTGATTGAAACGTGTTTAAAAATACAAATGAAATGACAGAGATTCTCGAGAATGGGGAAGTAATTTTTCCGTTTCAAAACAGATTAATGTAAATAAACATCATCTATATTTTCTCTAGAAAAACGAGATAACAACTCTGGATATCTTACAACACTTTAACAGCTATTCAATGCTAACTTTATTAAATTTTAAAATCTATTTCATCTGTTGAGTAGAATTTATTTGAAGCACGTTTTAAAAAAGTGATCCAGACTAACAATGGACGTATTGATGAAGACTTCGTAATTAAAGTCCATCAAGTATATTGGATTACAATGAGCCTTTCCTTCTAAATTGTTGCATCTAATCAATAGTTTGTTATAATTAATGAACGTGTTCCTGCATGGATTATTTTGGAGGTTCTATACACGTTTTATTACGTCATGATTCATTCGTTACTTACCTAGTCATGATTAATCTATGAAAGAATGATTATTCTATGAAATATCATGATCATTTTATCCAGTTATGATTACTTTATCTAATCATGATTACTCTAGAAGTCATATATTGTTATATTGTATGAAAATGATATACATTTCATTAATTTGCTTTAATTCTCAAGTATTCATACAATTGTTAAGGATAAGTAGTTCACATTCTCACATAAAACGTTCTATCTAAACAGTAACAGATGCTTTCAAGTTATATGGATCTGCATTTATGTGAAAACATTGTTATCAGTTTTCTAATAAATAAAACATTTTTAAATGTTGTGTAAGAAAATATTTTTATTAAATATCTTTATCAAAAAGTTTATACAACTTTGTGTGTTTAACTAATGTATGAATATACCACAATTGTAATGCTATACACAGTAGATAAACCAACTATTAATTAGTTTGACATGTGTCCCTAAATGTTAGATTGATCCTGCATTTGAGCGAGTGAAATGTGATAGAGTGTTCACCGTATAGTTAATCATAAAATCAAGGCGAGGGAATATCTTGTGTGGATTGTCAATGCCAATGCTTGAAAATAAAGTGAGCAAAAGGTACTCTTAAATTTAATAAAATCTATAAAGTATCTAAGAAGAATTGTTGTTTTATTATTGAGAGTGGTTGACTGTGAGTTAAATAATGTCAATAGTTTTACTTTGTAAATTAACAAATTGTACATTACTTTTTGCCCATTTATGTGAACAGCGACCCTATGATTATTCCTATTCCTAAAATACATCAGATGTTAAGAATAAACACAAATCATATTCATAGTTCTAATATAATTTTAGGTAAATCGTTTTTATAGTAATCCTATTTCTATGAGCACAGAGGTATGGTAGTAAACTGGAAAAACTTGAGTTTATCTTAACCTGATGTAGTTTGATAATCACGCTAAATTGAAACTAATGGACTATTTTATGAAAAATTTACTAATCTAAAAACACTGAATGGTCAAACAATCAATACATTAAAAATTGATACGACAATAACCTTTCTAAAAACGTCAACATATGTAATGCATTTAGCGAGAGTTTTCATACAGTTCGTATGTTACCAAATTGATAATGTTCTTACGTTTGAGTAGGAAATGTTTTGTTAGAAATTTTGAATAGGAAATAAAAACTTCAAAAATACATCACTAAGCTTTGCATTTTTAATCCTATCACTGATCGAGAGATATGATAAATATTTAAAATATATTTCAAACAGGTAACACAAATACCTTTTTAAATCCTTAACTTAAAAAAACTGTTTTTCTTTTCACTGCATTTTAATTTATTGAATGTTAAATCATTATTTTAAATTTTTGTTTCATAAATATTTTTTTACATAAAGGCCTAATTATTTCTGGCATATTTTTTTCATATTTGATATCCTACTGCTATGTAATTTTTTTATAAAACAATATATAAGCTTGTATGGATCAACAATAGCACAAGTGAGGTTAGTTCTATGTTATTTGAATGTAGGCTACCGCACTTGTGTTATTGTCGATCCATATATAACATTTAGTTGTAAACTTTACAATGTGCAATAAGAAAGTCTGAAAATGTAAAAATAAATCATAAAAATTGTGGAAAAATCACAAGAAAGTGCCAAGTAAAGCCCTTTTGTGAGATGAATTTTTCAAATCGCCAAAAAATGTATAAGTTTTACAGTTTTTTTTATTTCAAATTTTTAATAAATTTTGTTTATATACTTTTATGACTTTGTATTTGCTTTTGATTTTATGTCGACCGTCGCTTGTTTTTTAAATCTGCCAAAAGGAAATATAAAAATTAATTATTTTTAAGTTTCTTTTTTCCTAATTTAAATAAAATTTGTCTTTTATTTTTTCGCAATATATTTTTTATCATATTAACGACTTTAAGCTTCAAAAAAAAGTAAAACCAATCTACTTCAAACATTATATATTTTGTTAAAAAATTATTTTTGATTTGTAGCTAAGATGCGAGTTGTTCTTTAATGAATATGTGTTTGTTGCGAATTTATTTCCATCAGACATGCTTTTTCTTCATTCGTGAGATTTATATTGTGTTTCTAGCATGACATTTTAAGCTACACGAACAAATAGAGTAAAATTATATTGAAATAAATAAGAAGTAAGGTTCAGGTACGACAAATGAAAAGGTGTAAACTGACATAGTAGAAAAAGTATAACTGGAGCTTGAAGTACAGAATGTCACAGATCTCAAAACATGCTGAGGCAATTAGAAGAATTTAGTAAAAAGAAAATGCAAAAATCTTTCAGAAAATATTGTAAAAACACCAACACGAAGAAGAATGGTTAACACCCTCCGTGTGTAACGCTTAGCATAGGCTTGTTTCTTGTGTGTATCAATCCATTCACGTCTGGCGAGATAGTGAAATGTTAGTTAAACTAATATTTTACGCGTGTACTATTTGGATCTACAATAGCACAAGTGATGTATGCAGTATGTTATTTTAATGCACGTTACCTCACTTGTGCTATTGTCGATCTAGTTTGCCGTTAACATTGAAAGTGTGCTCTACTGTGTGCGTGTGACGAATTCGTTTATATGGGAAAAAAAGTTAAAAGTTACGAAATACCAAAAATGTTTGGCAAGAGGGCGTGGATGAGAATTTCCTCAGTAAACATTTCATAATTTCCTTCTCATGTAATTTCGTGATTTTAATGCATTGTTAATGTTATTTTTCATTATTTTAATATTCAATTACGCGTTGGATTAATTAACAAAATAATTAAAATTCATATTATTCATTAAATTCATTTAATCAAGTGAATTCATTTCAATTGTTTTTTAAATGTTTAATACAGAATTGTTTATTTGGAAGGAAACTAAATGAACATTTAATTATTTTTTATAAAACTTACACTGATAGAAGCATTATGTTTATACCATGCTTGATTATATTTGTTGGTTTATTTGATTGGTTGGTTTTACTGAACCTATAATTTATTACACATCACAAAATGTATCTACAGTATAGAGTGATCTATTGTGCAGCACAAATTAAAGTTTTTTTTTTATTTTAATAACAATGTTACATAACTGTTGTCGTCGACCGTTCAGCAGTCGCTCTTCAAGCTACACTACTACTACTAGACAATAGCATGAGTGAGGTAACCCACATTAAAATAACACGGATCTTACCTCACTTGTGTTATTGTCAAACCATATCTAATAGACAATTACATTAGTGAGGTAACTCACATTAAAATAACATAGATCTTACCTCACTTGTGTTATTGTCAATCCATATATAATAGACAATAACATGAGTGAGGTAACCCATATTAAAATAACATAGAGCTTGCCTCATTTGTGCTATTGTCGATTTATTTATTCCTGCACAACTTCATCCTAATTTTGATGTTGTTGGCTTATCAATCGAGTAACAATTACACTGATATAAAGTCGGTTTGTTTTTTGTTTTACTATTTAAACACAATTAATTCGGCGAAAATCCATCTTCAATATTTATTTCTCATACAGTAAAACTTCTGAAACGTAGAATAATAAAACATAGCAAGTTCCTAGGACGTAAAATCATGAAACTGAGAAATCCTAAAACGTCCACATCATTTCTATGTATACAAAGAAAACGTGACACAAAGGCAGGGGTATCGGTGTTAAATCGGTATGCCTATAACGTAGAAACATTTCGGTCTAAGTTTCAGTAGTTTTACAGTATAAGATTACTTTGAAACATTTCTCGTGTAAGATTGCTTTGAAATACTTTTATTTTTAACCAAATCCTTTAAACTCAATTTGATTTTTTTTAAATCTGCAAATAAGGTTAGAACAAATTAAAAATTAAATAATTTAAATTCAAATAAATTAAATTAGATTAAATTAAGGTAAAAAAAACTAGATTTTCTAAATTCAAATAAAATAAATTAAATTAGTTTAATAACATTAAAATAAGTTTGTAATATATTGGTAGATTTCAGTGTATTGTTTGATTAATTTGACCTCATAAAATATGTATGAGGAACTAATTATGGCTAATGGAATTTATTGAAACAATCTGTGAAAGGTAGAGTTTGTTTGTTTGTTATGTTTATTTATTTTTAATATTAAATTGCTTGTTTTTCTAATTTAGAAAGCTATAACGCATTTTAATAAACTTATTAAATTATTCAACAAATAACTATAAAGTACACACCACTTCAGCACGACTTCCAACAAATATCTACAAAATCCTTCAAATAACTCGAATGAAATATAAAACCAAGTGAACTTTTACCGGCTGTCACTCAATGAAAACCATGAGATCTTCAAAAATGTGATTTAAATCAATAAAAAGCGCGGCCAAGAAGACGACTTAATATCGAAACCGAAGTAAGTTTGCACTAGGCTCGCGCAAGAAAACCAGTTTATAACCACGCTCCTCAGATCTCCCGATCATCCAAGTCTCGCTGCCATACAGCAAAGACGGAAACACGAGAGCAAAGAAGTCATCTTAAACCTTTTGCAAAAATATCGACACTTTAAAACACTATTGTAAAATGATTCCATCACAGTGGTAGGAAAGTCAAGACATCTATTAATCTATGAGTTGGATGCTCGTTCGCTGACTATCGTACTACCCAGGTAAAGAAAATGTTGGAAAACTCACTAGAAATGCCAAAGAAGGTTAGATCTCCTTACTAAAACTCCTGAATTCTAATCGTAATCAAGGAGACGTCAAGTACTAAATGTTCTGCCCTTAACTAAATGTTTCCAAGAAATACACCAAGATTTCTATCGTTTCAGCAAACACATCTACATCATCGGCAAAAACAAGACCAGTGATGTTTAATTTCTTCAGCGATGTTCTAAATTCAGATTAAGCAACTGTCCATTTCATCAAGGTATTAACAGAACACTTAGTATCAGTATAAATAGAAAAGACCAGCATCAGTGTCTTAGCTGGAACCCCACATCCACGAAGCAGATTACAGAGTGGCCCCTATATACGTAGTACAACACCTTCTCTTAATCGACATAAGTTGCTAAGGCGGTTTTCAAGTCGGCACTTAATAAGAGTTCTGAACCCCAGGAATCTGTGAAAATTTGACCTCAATCCTAGATGTGAGCCCAGCTTGCTCAGAAAACTGGCTAGAAACCAAATTATCAAGAATGCAAATAAATAGGACAATTGCAAATACCACAATAGTTGTTGTAATCCTTCTGGTCTCGTTTCTCCTTAAAAAGAGAGAGGGCGAGACTTCTTTTCTATGAAGTGTAACAATACACCTTTGTTGTAATAAACCAATGTAATTGTCTGGTCATGCCGTCACGAACCGCATTAAGCAACACCGCAAGGAACCCACAAACTCCTGCAGCTTTTCTATTCTCCTTTTCAGAAACCACTCTTTTAAGTTTCTGGTTGGAGCGTGAACCTACCCCTTTGGACGGGTCCGCATCAGGAAGAACAGTGTATAAACGAGACAAAATCTCAGAGAACATTGCACATATATTCAAAGAAGTCAGCTAATCAAGCTCTACACCAATTTCTGCCAGCTACAAACTTACCTTCAGGTCTCAACAGGGTATAGGGTATAGCTTAAGAACTGTATTGCCTGGTAGACAGAACGGAGGTCATTCATATTGCAAATTTCTGTTAGCAACCTTCTTATCTGATCCCTGCTGCGTCTAAAAACTTTATGTGCAGCGTTATATCCCCCCTTAATCCAACAGTACTACTTTTGTTGATGAATAATATATCTTACACGAGATTTGGTTTGACCTTGCTCCAATGATGCGCCAAGCAGCTTCTCCAGTTTCGCCTTTGAAGGTGCCTCAGCTAGATAGTTTTACTGCCTGTGAACGACCACTGACCTCTACCGCAAACTCATTTTGGCCAGCACAATCAAATTTAACATTTGAAGACTTGTTCATATCAGCTCTTTACTAAACATGTCAATTTTGTTAGACTCCATCAGGTACAGAACAGGACATAACCGATCTATTTATTCATGCAACTTATTTGGTAACTGGTTCCACCTATCCAAAGACCCGATACATTGCAGAACCCAGGTGAAATTAACTGGTTCCATTTCTGGTTCCTGACTAATGAGAGCGAGCAACACAATATGCTTATGTAACCCTTTCATTATCCGCCATATTATTTAAAGGCAACCAAAATAACCAGGAAATCTTATGAGGCAAACTCACCTACGACAGAGTCAAGTTTAGCATATAGAGTCTCTGTATCCAGCATTTCCGCAGTAACAGTCGGTATTTCAGCAGCCATAACAACAAAGAACCTTCATGTGTGTTCTATTCTGATGCCGATGAATCGTTCACTGACAGCAGCGACCTTCCTATCACATCCACTCAACTGAATTAAAATGACAGCGGCAACTCCTCGTGACGAATGTCATCGGAACTGCCACTCCAGTGATAGATGTAACCATCCATCTCTGCAGAACCAGCACTGGGGTAAGACTGCTAATCGTCGACCCTTTAAGCACAAGGGTGTAAAGTCGACCGACGTCATCCAACTGATCATATCTCGGTTATTAATTTGCTGATTTAAATGTCCTTTGGCATCAAAAATCTTATAGGTTTAATGCTAATGTAGGGTAATTATTAGCTGAAAATATTAAACAATTAGTAAATCATGTGTTTTTTTAAATAAAGGGGTCGACATATAACACATGGTCGACGTTTAGTATGCTTACCCTCAACTTTTAAATCTCCGATAGAGCCAAACAATATATCGGAAGCTGCTTCAGCTCATGTACAAGAATTGGAAATTCATTATCACTTGAGAACGTTAGGACATTTCAGGCAACCATAAGACAACCGCGTGGCAGCTCAGATTCTAGCTGAAGCCGATGGGTATCCTGTTGATTTATTTATATAGTTATATGTTCTATTAGAAGCATGTGGCTGTTTTTAAGACCAGTGCTTGTGTACCACCAGGAAGGTTACCAAATGATACAAAACCCGATTAACGACTAGTTTATTAGATCCAGATCAAGATACATAATAAAATATTCTGTATAAGTGCTACAATCTTACGGCAAATTTAATTTTATTTTATACTTGAAAGAAAATCATTCGGATTCAGATAAATAATCTGCATCCTAATGTTTTCTTACTCGAAGACTATCTCGGCAACTAATAAAATACTTCCTTTCTCATACTTGAGTTTCTTTGCCATCTCTTTATTATGCTGTTTAACCAATTTGTTTTCAGTTTGTTGATGTGTTCAATAAACTGCTTCCTAATTGCTTGAAGTCTCTTTAACATCTAGTGTGTTATGGTCTTTAATCTGGGAATAACCAAATTCTTGTAATCTTACTTATACACAATTTTGCATATTTTCCCATAAGAAATCCTATATTTCTTTTTTTCATACTTTTTTTTTGCATACATTCTGCAAATTTCTGAAACTACTTCCATTCACTGTTTGTGAACAGGCTTAATGGTTCCTTCTTATGTACTTTATTAGTTTTTTTACTTCTCCTTGGCGGCCAATGTTCATAAAGAACTCCATTTTTTTATCTATAAATATTTCCGCCTCTTCTGTCCAGAATCCTACTTAAACTAGTTAGGTTATTAATTCTTCTTTCCATTTGGGTTTTTCATTTTACGTTTTCTCTCTTCAGCCAGTGCTCTCTTTTCTGTAAACCTTTATCTTTGGGGACTTATTACACTTGACATGCTTGAGGGACGGCCCTTAACCTCATTCATGTACCACCAGGAAGGTTACCAAATGATACAAAACCCGATTAACCACCAGTTTATTAGATCCATATACTTATACATAATAGAATATTCTGTATAAGTACTACAGCTTGCCTCATACCTATGAAGCTGACGGCGCTCTCTGACCTATATACACAGATCAACCAAGATATGACAATCAATGTTATAATTTTCCTGCATGTAATCTTGTTAGCGTCATTTTATTTTTTCGAATTCCTTGAAATGCCCGAGGCTTGGACGTATGAAATGTGCATTTTCACTGCAATTCTTTCATTAGTTTTATTTATTTTGCTATTTAAAAACAAATTAAGACTATGACAAACATCAACGATTATAAAAATCTTAAAATAAAATAATCTTAAAAACAAATAAAATGACGCTAAAGACGATTACATGCAGGACCATTATACCATTGGATTGTCATATCTTGGTTGATCTGTGCTATATATGTTGACAGTAAGTTACCACTGTCAATAATACAGGATGCCCGGTACATTAATCATATAAAGACAGCTTCAGCAGGTATTATGTTGGTATGATGTAATTGAATGTTTAAAAATGGCTAAAAAAAACAACGTTGTAAATTATACATAATAGTTTGCCTTCTAAGAAATTCATTTTATGATAGAATACAAAGTATTCTCTTGAGGTTGTTATTTTGGTTAATTTTTGCTCATTACCACAATAATCATATTATTCATTCTTTAATAATTTCTTAATATGATTAATTACATTTATTGTTAATACCCATCAGCATTATAGTCCTTTGCTACCAGTAGGTTCTTGAGGCAGCAAAAAATGGAAGCACTTCTGTCGGCGAAACTCTCATGCCAATTAGAGTATTCAAACTTCCTTAGGGTTCATCGACTACTCAAGTCTAACAATTTTCTCTCAATAGTTATTTACCAGCAACAGTTGTCATGCCTGTCACCACTTTTCACAGACCTGTAAAATGAAGCAATGGTGACTGACAAATCGAATACACACTGGGTACGGATTTGTCTGTCCTTTTTAAAGCCTGGCAGTTAGTATCCTAAATTATTTCATTCGTAGTGCTCATGATAGCAATTCGACAAATTACCATACAAATCTACATATGATGATTTCGTATCGTACCATCAGTACATTCAATACCGTGCCATATAACATTCTTGGCATCATACCTTAAGTACAATCGATATCATACCATACAACCAGGGCTGTTTGTTCACTGCCATGAGAGTAAATTTGTTGTTGTTTATCCAATGTAATGAACTTCATGGATTTCCGACGTATGGTCAGCGAAACAATATTGATTCAGGTCTTTTTTTTTAGTTTTATTCATAGACTGTTTATGATGCCATGTG
>JARUHE010174272.1:0-22993 GCA_031471125.1 Archaeomysis grebnitzkii | reverse complement strand
CAGTCATAGCAAACAAGAAGAGGCACCAGCCCCAAAACACATTAGAGGTGCAGAGGAAAAAAAAAGCAAAATACGAAAAAGACCATCTGTTGGACTTCAACTCATCCAAAGATGATGAAGCCTTTTCCTTCTCAGTGCCGAAGGAAAATATTGAAACAATGCCATCAAGGTCTGTGGCCTCTTTGACCAAAGGAATCTCATTCTTCGAAGAGGCTCCAAAAAATCTCTACCTGGAACAAAAATATGGTGAAATTTCACAAATGGCCACAACAAAGTATGACCCCGCTTCTTCTATCAGCAAAGCCGAGCAAGAAAAACGAATCTGTTCCAGAACATCAAGCCTCAAAGTGAAACTCGACTTCCCTGGCTCGCCGGCCATGATGGTTGTTGCAACCGTAGAAGTGAAATAAGTTGAAGGAAAACAATTTGCTGTCTACAATGCCCTGACCACAACTGGCAATGCAAAGCACATTGTCATGATTCAAACCTTCGGCAAAATAGAGACCGAGATAAAAAAAATTATACCCAACCGGTTGTACCATCAGTCACACATGCGCTTCGAGCCAAACGCCACTGCTGATGTCAAAGAATTGCAAAGGAAACGAGTGAAGCTTGGGTAAGAATATTTTTGTATTCTTTTCCCGCATGCATAGCAAAGCATCTGGCTTCTTCTTCCTTTTCTTTTTCTCTTTTCCTACTTCCTTCTCTTTTCTCATTTTCTCCTTCCTCTTCTTATTTTTCTTTTTCTTCTTCCTCTTCTTTATCTTATTTCTTCTTCCTGTTGTTGTTCTTTCTTTGAAGCCCAGTTATGAAGCATTTGGTATAAACTGTTCTGAATTTTTAAATTGTTTGATCTGTATAAAATGAACTCCCAAATTCTATGCAATCAATTTTTGGTCTTTATTTTGTAAATGGAATATTTTTTATTGGAGTTGACTATTTTATGTCACTTTGACTTGAAATTCAATCAACTTTTTAATGAGTGCAACTAATGGCCGATTCATGCATTAATAGTGGGTCGGAATATCCTACAATCAGGATGTTGCTTCCGCTACCAATAGTAGTTTAACCCATTAATGCCCAAATTATTTTTAAGAACTTTTGATCGGGTTATCGGATAGATGATATAAATACACTTCTGCTCTTTTTTTTTACTTCTCAGTGCATAAATATTGAAATTTCACACCTACTATATATAGTAGGTTGCGCACATAAGAGGTACGGATAAATAAATGTTGATTACCATTGAACCGATTATTAGTGCAATCGGAAAAAGAGCTACTATATATAGTAGTATGGGCTGATATGGGTTAAAAGTTTCTTGATAGTTGACAAAAAGTTAAATTTTCTTACCAAAAAGTAATGTTTACATAAATATAGAATATATGAAAGACAATAGCCGACTGGCTAAGAGCGTTCCCTGAAGATTAATGCCTCATAAGCAAATTTCATTTATATCGATCAGTTCAAGCTATACATTGGAACTTTAATGTGGCTGTACTCCCTTAAAATCTCTCATGCTAAGCTTACCTGGGTTTGGAGGAAGGACTGATTGTTGGCTCAATATTCTTAGGGTACACATCACTTGAAGTGAGTAGTTGATTAAGGTTGGTATTTGAAGCCGGGCAGAGGTCAGTTAAGTTCGATTAGACCGGCTAGATAAGAGTGCAAAGATTATAAAGTATGTGAAAATTAATGTAATTCAAATTTGAAAGAAAATGACAGATGCAGCTAAACAGGCAATTAATTGTTCAAAAAAATAATTTGAACTATTGGGGTATTATGAATCCATGTGTTAACTGCTCATTATAGCACTGATAGCCAGGGTGCTAAAAATTATTTTTTCATTTTAAAGAGGACGTATGGTTTTGATCGTTCTTAAGTTTTCATTGCAGAAAAAGGGCATTTTGGGCTAATTTTTTGGGGGTTAAAGAGGACACAAAAATATTTATTGCATATTATCATTTTACCAATGTCGACATATCCATGTTCATAAGGAACTATAACTAAGCATGTTCATAAGGAACTTTAACTAACCATGTTTATAAGAAACATTAACTAACCATGTTTATAAGGAACTTTAACTAACCATGTTCATAAGGAACTTTAACTGACCATGTTCATAAATTGTTAATGAAGAATTTTATTTTTGTAAATGTTTATAAATAACTTGAGTATATTTGAATGTAACATCAAAAATATTATTCATCATTCAGCAAGGTTGGGGATTGCACAGTGGATAACATTCCATTGATCATGTAGCTTGAAGAGCGAGCTCTGGTCACCTAAGGGCAACAATTGAATATATTTATTCATATTTCTGCCCGCAAACCACTAAAATATAAATATGTATATATATACAAATATATATATATAAATATGTATATATATATATATATATATTCTATAATATTATATTATATATACATTTTTTGTCGAGCGTGCCATTGTTGAAGCTCTAATAAGGTGTTGCTATTCCGTCGTCTTTGTCATTGGCGTAGTAGTTGTATCCAAATTTTCAAATAAATGAACAGTTATGAGATGTACATTAAACATTCCCAAGTGACATTTTTTGAAAAAAAATATAATTATTGAGATATAAGGGTTTTATAAAAATTTGTGTATTTGTTTTTCCATATTCAAGGGAAATGTTGTAGTTTTTTGTTTGTTGACTTTTTTACCTCAAATAAACAGTTATGAGATGTACATTAAAATTTCGCAAGTAACATTTTTTGAAAAAACATTATTTTTGAGATATAAGAGTTTTTATGAAATTTTTTTGTGGAGATTTTTTCCATATTCAAGTAAAACTTTCAAGTTTTTTGTTTGTTGACCTACAGTTATCATTTGTATCTCAAATGAATAGTTATGTAGTTTATATTATATATATATCTATATATATATATATTTATATTATATAAATGTTTATATTGAATGTTTCATATTTGAATGAACTTTTTTTTCGTTCACGCGAGACATTGGTGGCCGAGGTCCTCTGGTTATATAATAAAATATAATTGAATAATATGTATATATATATATTTCTATATATATATAAATATTTATATAATTATACATATATATTTATGTATTTATATTTTATTATTATATTATATAATATTATAATACGATTTAATATTATAATGTAAGTTCTCTCCATTGTCTTTTCATCAAACTTTGATATAAAAAATTGACATCTTTGAAGTCTGAATTGGTATTCAATGGAAATTTTTTTTTCATGTGACATTAATGGTGTATCATTATTATTATTATTATTAATATTGTTATTATTATTGTTATTATTATTATTATTTTTAATATTGTTATTATTATTGTTATTATTATTATTATTATTATCATTAATATTGTTATTATTATTATTATCATTATCATTATTTTTATTATTATTATCATTATTTTTATTGTTATTATTATTAATATTGTTATTATTATTATTATTATTATTATTTTTATTATTATTATAATGATTATATTGTTCATTGCATTACATTATTATTATTATTATATTGTTCATTGCCTTGCATTTCAATACTACCATGAAAATATTTAAAACAATTGAAAACTTTTAATAATTATTATTTATTAATTACTATTGTTTTATTATTATTATTATTATTACCATTATAAATATTTATTTTTATTATTATTTATTTTTTATTATTTTTATTTGTTTATTATTATTATTTGGTTATTGTTATAATGCAAACAATTTATGTATTAAGTTAAATCAATTTGTGGGAAAAGATTATTTTTAGCATCACAATTAAAGAGTAAATTTTTTTATTTCAGCATGGTTTTGAACATTATAATGTTCAAGTGTACTCATGGATCGACAATAGCACAATTGAGGTAAGCTCTATGTTGGTTGAATGTTGGTTACCTCACTTGTGCTAATGTTGTTCCACTTTGTAACACCTTCTTTGATGGACATTTCGTATGTGGGAACAATATAAATTTTTGCTAAACTTAATTCTTTTTCTTGTTTTGTTTTGATGTATACACTAATAATTGGATATGAAAAGGACATAAAAAATCTCTAGAAACTACTAAGAATTGATACAAACTGGCAAAAAATGGTACAAATTAACAAATAATTGGTACAAATTGGCAAAAAATTGTACAAATTAACAAATAATTGGTATAAATTGGCAAAAATTGTACAATTTAACAAATAATTGGTACAAATTAACAAATAATTGGTACAAATTGGCAAAAAATGATACAAATTGGCAAAAAATTGTACAAATTAACAAATAATTGGTACAAATTGGCAAAAAATGGTACAATTTAACAAATAATTGGTACAAGTTGTCCAAAAAGTATTGTAAGATGTAAGTTTGTCTCCCAAGAATGCAAGGGAGCGACTGCATGCATTTGTGTGCCAATGGCTTGCCTCTCATCAGTTTTCAATGTAGGAAGCTGCATCTTTTGGTGCCATGTGATGACACTGTTTTCTGTTGTGTTAGCGATGACAATTTATGTTGATTAGTGATGAGTTTTCTATAAATTAGTGATAAACATTTCTATAAATTAGTGATGTACTTTTCTATAAATTAGTGATGAATTTTTATATAAATTAGTGAAACTTTTCTATAAATTAGTGATGTACTTTTCTATAAATTAGTGATGTACTTTTCTATAAATTAGTGATGAATTTTTCTATAAGTTAGTGATGAACTTTTCTATAAATTAGTGATGAACTTTTCTATAAATTAGTGATGAACTTCTATATAATTTAATGATGAACTTTTATATAAATTATTGATGAACTTTTATATAGATTAGTGATGAACTTTTATATAGATTAGTGATGAACTTTTCTATGAATTAGTGATGAACTTTACTATAAGTTAGTGATGAACTTTACTATAAGTTAGTGATGAACTTTACTATAAGTTAGTGATGAACTTTTCTATAAATTATTGATGAACTTTTCTATAAATTATTGATGAACTTTTATATAGATTAGTGATAAACTTTTATTTAAGTTAGTGATGAATTTTTTTTATAAATTAGTGATAACTTTTCTATGAATTAGTGATGAACTTTTCTATGAATTAGTGATGAACTTTTCTATAAATTAGTGATGAACTTTTATATAGATTAGTGATGAACTTTTATATAGATTAGTGATGAACTTTTCTATAAGTTAGTGATGAATTTTTTTTATAAATTAGTGATAACTTTTCTATGAATTAGTGATGAACTTTTCTATGAGTTAGTGATGAACTTTTCTATGAGTTAGTGATGAACTTTTCTATGAATTAGTGATGAACTTTTCTATAAATTAGTGTTGAACTTTTCTATAAATTAGTGAGTGATAACTTTTTCTATACATCAGGGATGACCTTTTCTGTAAATAATGATGACCTTTTTCTATAAATTAGTGATAACATTTTTGTGAAGTGATGCATTTTTATGTTTATATAAAACAGTTTTGTTTTTGTCTCAATATATATTTTTTTCGTTTCTGGAGTTGATTCATTTGTGGCATTCAATTGGTTCTGAAAAAAGCCTCACACACACGTCTTGCAAGAACACTAAGATCATCAAACAAACTTTTGCTGACAGAACCAAAATTAAAAACTAAAATAGGATCAAGGTCCTTCCATTATGCTGCTCCTCATTTGTGGAACAAGTTACCTTAAAATCTTATCTTTTTTTGTTGCACTACGATTAGGATGAATGTTTTATGACTGTACTTTGCGTTTTATTTGATTGTTTTATTTTTTAAGTCGGAGTTTATGTGAAGCGCAACGGAGAAGAAAATTATGGGGGCGCTATACAAATTCTAAGATTAGATTAAATTTCAAATTAGGAAGGTATTGTATTGCATAAACTTGTTACTTTTATTTTGTTATGATTCAAATTTAATTTTGTTATTGTCATTTTTAATTTATTTTAGAATTTGTAACTGTTCAGCTATTTTATTTACCAATATTTAAGGTTATTTTAATTAAGAAGTTTTTTTGTTTGATCTGTTACTGTGATTAGTTTAATATGTTAATTCTCACCGATGAACCAATCGAAGGGCAACCTGTTCCCACGACCCACATTAGATATCTAAAGCTCAGTTAACCAAGGCTTGTAATTATTAATACATCAGCAAAACATTCCATTAACTCAAAAAATGTTTAACTACAAGGTATAGAGATTGCTGATGCTATAAAACCCTAATAGAAACACGATAAGATAACATACTTTTTTAAAATACATTGGACGAAGTCACAAAGTGATTTTTTAATCCATTGTAACCGTAGGAGATTCATACTCAAAATTTAAGGTTGGTTAGTTATGACGTGATCCCACAAGACCTTATAAATCCCTACAATATTTATCTTGCGGTGACCGCCTGAATTATTTAATTAATACTTTAACCGTTTCTTGTAACACCGGTGATACATAAATCTAATAGCTTATCAAGTTAATTATGTTTTTAATTATATTGTACAGGTAACTAGTTAACTAGTTAACTGTATAATGTAATCAAAAACATAACTAACTTAGTTTGTATCACTGGTGTAACATAAGATGCAGTAAGCTATTAGATTTATTTATCACCGGTGTTACAAGAAACGGTTAAAGTATTTCGTCTTGCTGCAATAACATCGCAAAAAAATAATTGAGGCTGACCACTTTTTAATTTTTGTTGTCTTGTAAAGTAATTATTTTTTTTTTCTGACGACTCAATTCATTTTGCTTTATTGCGTTTTTTCCAGATTTTGTTTTCCATTTCCATCGAATTTTAAGTAGTGCAGGCATAAACAATGATGAATGCTTATATTAATTATCGTTGGCGGTTTTATGTTAGACTGACATTTAGTTTTAAATCTCTTATTGTGTAATGAAATGCTTATATTAATTCCCGTAGATTAAATTATTATTTCCTATTTGAAACTCATTAAAATTTTATGTTGCAAATACTTATTAACTGCATCCCACATGACAATATAATATGTAAGGTTTCTCCAATGTTTCATAATTGAATTTTATTTTCATTTTTATGTATTCTAAATAAATGAACTCTTTCCAACTGCGTTAAGTTGAAAACAAGTTAGTTATTTTGAATAATGAATTAATCAAAAGTAATTGAAATACAAATTACATTTTAACAAAATAATTAAATCTTTAAAAAAAGTGAAGAAATCGTTCAAGTTTGAAAACAATATCAAGAGATAGTTTAATGCACTCAAACATTTCAATTGAATACTTGCCAAGCTCGTTTTCGCTATAACAACAACCATTTTTAATATAATTAATTTAAATAACATTGCATGCAAAAATTCAAAACATTTTTTTACTTTTTAAAAATTGAAAAATTAAAATTGAAAAAAATGAAAGGTTAAGCAAACATTTGGCTAAGGTTCAAAGATTTCCCTTAATTCAGGGTTGCATTTTTACGTTTTTAAGCTTTCTATAGATTTTCATGTTTCTTAACTTTGTTTTGGTTTTTATGTTTTAAAATCGAGAAACTTTGGCAATATTTTCTCTAAGATTAAATGTTTTATTTTGTATTAAAAGGTTTTGTTTTGAATTGTTTTTCATAAAATATTTTCCGTCCATTGATATTCCAATTTGACATCGTCCGCCAAATCCTTCAATTCACACCATTACCAAAGGATCCGAAAACCCAAAGCTTTTGGTATCCTTCGCTATCCTGTGGATCCTTTTTTATTTTTGACTAGCATGTAGATTTTTTTATTTTTGGCTGTCCTGTGGATCTTTTTTATTTTTGGCTATCCTGTGGATCCTTTTTTATTATTGGCTTGATTGCTTTTTATTCTTTCGACATTGATGGATATTCAATGTGATTGTAAAGTTGAATTTATATCCACACAACACCATCAAACCAGGATTAATTTTCAATACTTTTATTTGTTAAATTTTCAACATTTTATCGTGACCAAACATTTGGTTTTTTATTTTATTTAATACGTAAAAACTATTTGTTTTTTATTTTATTTAATACGTAAAAACCAACAAGTCCACACCCGGAAGTATTTGCAAGGAGCTTATCATAAGCATCATAAAGTAGTTAATTAATCCACTTGTTAATTGGTTTAAAATTTTCAATATTTAGAACCAAAATAAAGATTTTTTCTTATATTCAAACAAAAATAATGGAAAAATATTACTTTTAAACACACGTAAACATGTGACTAAATCCCGAAAATGTATTTATTTTAATATAGGTATTAAAAATATTTTATTTTTGTAAAACCAAAGTATTTATCGTAAATGTATTTATCTACTCGACTCCAAAATGTGTTTAATAAATGAAATAAAGTTTTGTAAGTTGACGTAACTTGTTTACAAAAAAGTAAGACATGTAATTCGGCTTCATCGTCAATACAAACATAAATATTTTGTGTACAAACGCGATCTTTGCATAAAATGTTTATATAATAAAATCTTAGACGTCCATTAAAACTGCATTCGAATGCTTACGAAACATATAATAGCGAACAATACTACATGTGTATGTAACACCGCCGTGTATACAACACAAAACACATTCGTGTATGTTTATGTATGAATGTAAACACCGATCGGAGATAAAACCTTTTCTCAACATGTCTCAACACGTGCTACTAGCATCATCCACACCCTTTTGGCATATGCCACTAATCATGGGCCTAATTCACAATGTTAGGCCCTTAACTTCTCCGCTAAGGCCAAAAGAAATCTGGCTCTGGCATGAAGCTGTGGGGTAAAGGGGGCGGAGGTGAGCTCTGGGGGAAGGGGGGAGGGGCCAACCCTGGTTCCTGTTACATGCCCAAAAATAGAGCCGTGGCTCCGGGAAGGTGCCAAAGGGGGGCTAGGTTGCCCCGCGGTATCTGCGTCATCACGACATTTCGTTCGTTTGAGTCTTCTGGTTTGTTTTCTTTTTATTTTTAAGTTTACTTTCTTTTATTAGCGTTTTCACCTATTTTTAGTAGGTTTATATTTAATATGTTATAAATATGATCGCTATAAATACTGAACGTTCTCTATTGACATTGAATTGTTTTCTATTGATAACAAATATGTTTTTTTGTATTTTTTCTTTGGAAATTTTAATTGTTTAGTCACTTTATGTTTTGTTTTTTGAACACTAAACGACAATAAATGATAATTTTTTTTTTTTTTTTATTGTGATTGTCTTTCGTTTTATATTCTAAAACTAGATTTAGTTTTTAATTTAAGTTAGTAAAAAACATTTTATACAACTTAAATTAACTTTAATATAAAGATAATTTTTGTTTTGTTATAATCTAATGAAAAATTGTTTTATACAATTTAAATTAATTTTATTTTAAAGTTAATTTTAATTTTTGTTATAACCTAATGAAAAAATTGTTTTATACAACATAATTAGTTTTATTTTAATACTAATTTTAGTTTTTGTTGTAATCTAATAAAAAACATGTTTTATATAACTTAAATTAATTTTATTTTAACACTAATTTTATTTTAAAGCTAATTTAAATTTGTGTTATAATCTAATGAAAAAATTGTTTTATACAGCATTATTAGTTTTATTTTAATACTAATTTTAGTTTTTGTTGTAATCTAATAAATAAAATGTTTTATATAACTTAAATTAATTTTATTTTAACACTAATTTTAGTGTTTGTTATAATCTAATGAAAATAAATATCTTATACAACTTAAATTAACTTCAAGTTAAAGATAATTTTAGTTTTTGTTATAATCTAATAAAAAGAATATTTTATACAACTTAAATTAATTGTATTCAAGTTGGCAAACCTTTTCTACTTAATTAGATAATAAATTGATTTAAAAAACAATTCTTATGAAGATAACACATACAATTTTCGACCCCGAAACAGTAATACAAATCTTATTAGTTTACTCAAATTAATTAATAATAAAACAAGTTTATTATTTTTTCAAGTTTGATATACTTTAATTTATTTAACCTATTAGGGCATTAATGGTTAAACATTATTCATGATATGACGAGTGCTGTTTTAGTTCTTATAGCAGTGAATGGTTAATGCAAAAAGTATTTCTAATTTTGATTTTTCTTTCAACTGATTAAAAAATTATTGTTTTGTTTTCACTTACAATAATATAATTTATCTTTCTCTATTTTGTTAAACATTTGGCTAGTTGCATTTGGGATACTCACGTACATAAATGTATTTTTTTTTAATTATAATTATCAAAGCAGGTCTTCAAAGAATGCAAAACCATGCCCTTATGCAATACTTATCAAAAAACATGAATTTGAGGATAGGAAAAAAAATATTATTCGCAAATAAATAAGATTAATATAATATATATCACCATACTCGTGCAACAATTATTTAGATCTTAAAAAATGTGATTCCAAATATTAAAATTTTGTTCATATAAATTATTTTTATTTACTCCAACTTTTGCTCAAGTTTTCGAACTGACTTCTTCGAAATAAATCATTTGACCAATTATTGTATTACAATAAGATTTTTATTGACGAGAACCATTAATAATATCACCAATTCGTCCCAATCGATTTTAAAGGGTTAATGTTGACTCCAATTTTCCCCAGATTGTATCACCTGGTTTTAAATGTCTTTATTATCCTTACAGGAAGTGACAAATATTCGAAAATTTTACTTCCATCTGCACAAATATTTTTAATCATAATTTCTTAACAAATTTAATTTTGCATTTTCCTCTTTATTTCTTGGATGAAACTCATCAAAACCAAACTGTGAATGTGACTTACACTCATAGCCTACCCTAGTAGCATCTATCTCTAGTTAGTGGCTGATCCTTGACTTTTAGCCACGATTTAGTGACTATTCAATGGTTCTTTTGAAAAATATCCAAGAATTTGCCATTGAAATACTACTGGGGCTACCCACTGAGACTAGATTACTAAGAAAATAAAACAATTTTTTTAAATCGAAATTATTCGAAATCATCGAATACAATAAGATACAGAAGTGCACTTGACACTCCGCCTTTTTGGATTGCTGCCCACTTTTCAACAACCCTTTGAGCCCATTGGCCAACCCTTACTGCCATACCCGGCGCTGACGGGTTAGTTTGTGCTGACTCATGAGTAAATACGATTATGAATGGAGCTGCTTTGCCTGCCAAAGTAATTTTTTACTATCATTATTAATGTTTACCGTCTTGTGAATAATATTTCATTTTCATTGCTCGTTATTTATTGTTACAATAAACAAATTTTTGTTGAGTTTGTTTGTGTTTGTTTTTGAACACAAACACATCATACATACATGTAAACACAAAAACACATCATGCATACATGTAAATACAAACACATCATACATACATGTAAACACAAACACATTATACATACATGTAAACACAAAAACACATCATACATACATGTAAACACAAAAACACATCATGCATACATGTAAACACAAACACATCATACATACATGTAGACACAAACACATAATACATACATATAAACACAAAACACACATCTGCACATGCATATTTCATAAAACACACCTCGTAAAGCACCAAAAATGTATTTTGAACCATATAAAGTTATTACATCCTACACATTATTTATTGTTACTTATCGTTATTTATTGTTATTTATTGTTTTTTTATTATTATTTATTATTATTTATTGTTATTTATTGTTATTTATTGTTACTAATAATAATTGAAAGAAAAATCAGGACTTTTTTTAAAACTTTCAATCAACTAAAATGTTCCCAAAAGTTTTTATTTAAATCTATTTTTCTTCAACATTGGTGAAAACTACAAAAATAAAAGTCTAACTTTGTTTGAAATAAATCCAAAACAATTTTGAGTTGGTTATTAATTAGTTATTAATTAGTTGTTAGTTAGTTGTTAGTGAATTATTAGTTAGTTATTAATTAGTTATTAGTTAGTTATTAATTAGTTATTAGTTAGTTATTAATTAGTTATTAGTTAGTTGTTAGTGAATTATTAGTTAGTTATTAATTAATTATTAGTTAGTTATTAATTAGTTATTATTTAGTTAATAGTTTTTAAAAAAAAACAATCATGTCTTCATTTTTGTTTACAAATTAGTCCTAAATTAATTCCTTGTTTGTGGTTAAAAGTCACAAATGACGTGTGAGATAGTTCAAGTTTTTTGAAGCATAAATCTGATCAGAGCCAGGATATCAAATGTGAACATGTTTTTACGTTCATTCTAAACCTATACAAAATTATCATGTAATCGATAGCGTATTGAATGGTAAATGAGATCAATACAATCGTATACGAGATTAGTACAATCGTATACGAAATCAGTTCAATCGTATACAAGATTAATACAATCGTGTACGAGATCAGTAAAATCGTATACGAGATCAGTACAATCGTATACGAGATCAATGTAATCGTATACAAGATCAGTACAATCGTATATGAGATTAGTACAATCGTATACGAAATCAGTTCAATCGTATACAAGATCAATACAATCGTATACGAGATCAATACAATCCTATACAATATCAGTACAATCCTATATGAGATGGATACATTCGTATACGAGATCAGTAAAATCGTATACGAGATCAGTACAATCGTATACGAGATCAATAGAATCGTATACAAGATCAATACAATCGTATACGAGATCAGTACAATCGTATACGAGATCAGTAAAATCGTATACGAGATCAGTACACTCGTATACAAGATCAATACACTCGTATACAAGATCAGTACAATCGTATACGAGATCAATAGAATCGTATACAAGATCAGTACAATTGTATACAAGATCAGTACAATCGTATACGAGATCAGTACAATTGTATACAAGATCAGTATAATCGTATACGAGATCAGTAAAATCGTATACGAGATCAGTACAATCGTATTCGAGATCAATACAATCGTATACAAGATCAGTACAATCGTATACAAGATCAGTACAATCGTATACGAGATCAGTAAAATCGTATACGAGATCAATATAATTGTATACAAGATCAGTACAATCGTATACGAGATCAGTAAAATCGTATACGAGATCAATATAATCGTATACAAGATCAGTACAACGGAATAGGAGATCAGTACAATTAAATAGGAGATCATTACAATCGTATATGAGATCAATATCGTATACGAGATCAATATAATAGAATACGAGTTTAATACAATCGTACACAATGACTTAGACAATTTATATACGATTGAAGACGCAATGTTTGAACGTAACATCTGACACCATCCAAGGATGACATTCCCGACGAGGGAAGTGCATTAATGTTACCTGTTGGTCGTTGGCATCCGAGGCATCAGATGCCATCAGATGCCAAGGACTTCCTCCCATCAGCTGGGATGGCATCCTCTTTCAATCGCTCCTCGATGCCAACTTTCAATGGCAGATGTGGCATGACTTTTTCTTTACTTTTTTCTTACTCTGCATCTCAGCTTCGGCAAGTTTCCGTTTCTGTTTTTTTTTGTTTTTGTTTTTGTCTAAATTGAACATTGACGTATTTTATCATTTTTTTTATTAACGAGCGCGAGAACGTCGTGGCGAATCTCTATATATGGTTTACTTTTTAATTTTAAACTAATTTTCTATATTTGTATAGCCTATATTTTTCTTAAAAATTAATATATTTAATACAATTTTGTATTGCTTTATCTTTCCAGAAGTTTAAATTAACTTAAATTATTCACAAAATAAATATTTTAGTTGTAATTATTTTACCTAAGATGTAGTTTTGATTATAACATAGCTAGTGTTAGTCTAACTCATTTTTAATGAACGTTTTAATTAAAGGTTCGAGATTACATTTATAATCTAATTAAACTTATATTATATTTATAATTAAATCTAAATTTTATTATATTTATAATCCAATAAAGCTGTTATTATATTTATAATCAAATCTAACTTCTATTATAAATTTCAATATTTTATTCTATTTTATAAATCTTATGTTTTTAAATTTCAGTCATTCGACAGTCTCCAATGTAGGAACATGTTTATTCATGACTGAAAAGGTTACGAAAGCCAAATAGCAAGACCATCAGATGTAATAGCATTAGGCAATTTGTCAAACTATTATTTTAATTAATTTTTACCCAAAGCAATTCAACAAAAACTTTCGTGTTATTAAATTAGTTTTCTTGGCTTAATTTTCGTATAAAATAATATTTATAATGTTAGTAAATAAATTCGATTTTTAATTCCTTCCCCTAAATTGTTTGAGAAAAAATCTTAAGTTTGTTTAGTCTTTGCGGTGTTTTTTCTTAAGGGAAGAAATTTCTAATGAAAACATGCTATTAAAAGGGGGGTATCAAGGGACTGGGAGATTGCAGCTTTTCTGCTTTGCTGAAATAAATTTTGCGTTTTATTTTTTAAAGCATCAACAATGTTTGGTTATTCGATATTGTAACCTAAAGTCTCAAAGCAATCCGTCTTTCATTACAATAAATAAATGTTTGCAGTTTTTTATCGGTTTTGTTGTCGCTTACGTGTGAGAAGCAAAGATTGCTGGGCTAGATTTTTGAATTTCCATTTTCTATGTTAAGGCAAATAAAAAATAGCTTAACATTATCATTAATTTATTATTTAAATAATTGTAAAAATAAAATTGGAAATAGGCAAAATATTTACAAAGATAAAACAAGGAAAAAAATTCTTCCAACCATTTCACTTCATCTTAAAATTGATTTTAAATGGTTTTGCAGAATTGATTATTTTCTCAATTGAATGTTTATTTTCTTTTCATACCCAGAGTAAGATAAAATTTCCATTATATTTTTTACCAATTTTTACTAATTTATTGATTTGGCAATATTTTTACAATTGATTTTGCAGTCTTTTTACAACTGATTTTGCAGTCTTTTTACAATTGATTTTGCAGTCTTTTTACAACTGATTTTGCAGTCTTCTTACAACTGATTTTGCAGTCTTTTTACAACTGATTTTGCAGTCTTTTTACAACTGATTTTGCAGTCTTTTTACAACTGGTTTTACATTCTTTTTACAATGGTTGTACATTCTTCTTACAACTGAATTTACATTTTTTACAACTGGCTTTGCAATATTTTACAACTTATTTTGTATCTTTTTACAACTGATTTTGCATTATTCTTACTACTTATATTGTAGTCTTTTTATAACTGGCTTCTTGTCCTACTGAAGTTCATTTTTCAGTTTTCTTTGTTCTACGTTTTATTTTTTTGTATTTACCGTACTTTGTATTATTTTAATCTCCTTAATTTTCTTATAGGTCTCACTAATTTAATGCAATTACTTTCCATTAATTTCATTTTATTTTTGACGAGAATAAATCGGCTTATGATACTAGCTGGGAACACCAGATTCTGTTGGCAAAAAAATCCCAGTGGTGAATGTGCTGAGCTTGCACCCATAGCCTGGTCCACTGGGGTCAAATAAAAATAATAATAAAACAAAATAATGATACTAGCAAAGCAAACACTGTTAAATATATTTATATCTTTTATATTTTGTTTCAATAATTTTAAGAATAAAAATTGGAAGGAAATAAAACTTATACTCTATTTAAAAACATTTAAATAAAACGTTGATATTAAAAACGGAAAGATGAATATTTTTTTATTTGATTTTTAGTAATTAAGTTTCTGTAAATTTTAAAAAGTAAAAGCCTTAATAAATTAATACCTAAGTAAAAAAAACATAATAATAATATAATAATAATAATATGTTACGTCTTATGTAGCTGGTCAAATCGAACTTATATAACTGCTCTCTATCACGCCTTACTCTTCATATATCAGCCTTAATACCACTACCCACATCAAGTGATGAATATTCTCGGTAACTGTTTCTCACATTTGTTATCAATGTATAAATTGGCAAAATCAAAAAATGTAAATTTAAATAATGGCAAAACAGAAAAACAAAAAAATTCACATTATTTAAAACTGTTGGTAAGTTTTTTGGAACAAAATGATTTTATTTTCTCCACTTTTTGCTAAATAATCATGAAGACCGCAGGACAGATGCCAAAGAGTTGGTTACTTAACCCGATCCCTGAAAATAGATAAATGGTCAACCACATGTGGTAATAGTAGCTAATAACCTTGTATGGGGTGGCTGGGGTTGGCATGACAGGGTGAAAGTGTGGGGGGTTGAAGAATTGTTGTTGCAACTCTGTTGGGTTTAATTCAGTTGCTTAAAATTTTTTTAAACAAAAATAGTTATATTATTAAAAAATAATTATCTTATTAATAACATGACTACAATATTTTAAATATTAAAAACATAATTAAACTATTGAAAACATGATTACATTATTAAAAACATGATTACATTATTAAAAACATGATTACATTATTAAAAACATTATTACATTATTAAAAACATGATTACATTATTAAAAACATGATTACATTATTAAAAACATAATTACATTGTTAAAAACATGATTACATTATTAAAAACATGATTACATTATTAAAAACATGATTACATTATTAAAAACATAATTACATTATTAAAAACATGATTACATTATTAAAATCATGATTACATTATTAAAAACATGATTACACTATTAAAAACATGATTACATTATTAAAAATATGATTACACTATTAAAAACATGATTTTATTATTAAGAAGTTATGATATTATTAAAAACATGATTATATTCTAAAAAATAATAATGATATTGATAAAACATGATTATATTATAAAAATAATATAGTTATAAAAATAATAATAATATTATTAAAATTATGATTATTTATAAAAAAAATAGTGATGTTATTAAAAAATGTGTTATACAAATAAAACTAATATTCATTACATATACTGCATATTAAAAACATTATATAGTTGGTGTATGTCAATTAATTTGTTTTCTTATATTTTATGATTAAAAAAAATGTTGTATCGTATTAATTAAACAAGCACGAATAAATGCTGCACATTTAAAGCTATGTTTTTATGTTAAACAAATTCTAAAATTGATTAATTTTTTAATGCACTTCTAAATATTATTATATTAACACTTTTCTGTCATGTACTTCTAATAAAATTATTTCCTTCAAAAAAAGTCTAAAAACTCCTAAAATGTCTGTTTTTTAGAAAAGTTTTAATTTTTGGCAAACAAATCTTTCAGGCATTCTACCTTAGAATCTCAAGATCTTCCATTTCTTCAAAATTAACTTTTCTCTAAACCTTCAAATAAAAATCTCGGTTAACCATGAATTTCAACTCCTAACAAAACATACGTTTCAATAACCAAATACCGATTTCACAAAAAAAGAATCCTCAGTGACATCAGTGTAGAATGTTATGTTCTTTATTTTCATTTAAACAAACTCTTCTATAAAATTATTATTTTTTTAAATTTCAAAGTTTCGGTAGAGTCCATAAATCATCCACCGCCCCACCACCGCCACCACCAACAACAACAACAGTAACAACAACAACAGTCAGAGATCATTTATATAAGAAGATTTTTCAAACCCATCTTAATACTTTAACATTTTGAATATTGTATTATACTTCAATATTTTCAATTGTAAGTTTAATCTAAATCCCTAAAAGATATTAATTAAGCAATTCAATTTGCATTCAATCATTTACAAATTAGTTGCTGTTCAACATCATAATTGTAAGGCAGTCTTTTATCAATTCGAGATATCGACTTTTTAACTGATGGATGCTTCATAAGTTTTATTACGAGTGAAAAGACAGCAGAGTAGGACCAGCATTAAATATTTTGTTGTTTTCTAATTCTCCAGGATAATTATGTTGAAATAATTGGATGAAACTTCAATGCTAATATGAAGATAAATAAACAAATAGATTTTTGTTTGAACAACTGATTATAATTATGTTGTGTTAAAAGCATTTTTTACACAAACACGTGAAGGTTTTTCTTTAGTTCAATTGTAGGAAAACAATTTCTTAACGATGTACTCATTGCTTGTATATTTTTGCAAAGCACTATTCAGAACCTTCGCTATATTCCGATCATTATAAGTCAGTTTAACGAAATAAAACTCAAGATTGTCACAAAAGGTATAAACTAATTTAGTTTTCTTAAGGATGAAAACATTGTATTAAACATTAGTTCTCCATATTTTACCAAACTTTACTTTGCTAATTGAACTTAAAAATTGTTTAGACTTGCTTTAAGAAGTTAGGAAAGTTAAATATTAGATTTGTCAAACATTTTCAATGATTTATGTTCATTAATAATTTCGATCTTGGCAATAGCTTTCAAATTATCTTTTGAGTAATCGTACTTTTAATCAAAAATAAACAGTCTAGTTTTCATAAATATGTAAACAAATTAACACTAGAATCTAAACCACATCAATCCAACAAGAACAAAAATTATCAAAATATAAAAAAATTCAACGAAATTGGTAGAACTGCATTCAAAAGTATTAAAATGCAGTTGTGATCTTAGCCTACTGGGGGAAGGAAGGAGTTAATTTTGAAGTGGGGTGGGTGCATAGGCTTATGCAGCTACCCTCGCAAATCCTTATTTTTCTTGAAAACAATTTACTCTCAAATATTTGAAAGATTTACAAATATTTTAACTCCTTCCTCTTTTTTGTTTTATTTCTTCAAGTTTCATAACTTTGATGTGTTTGAATAAAACATAATTAAACAATATTTAATGATGGAGAAACAATCCTCAGAATGTAATCTTGAATTAATTTAATGTAAAATTTTGATTTAGTGTGACATGAAACAGAGACATGGTTTAAAAAAACAAAAACTTTTGTTTGGCTTGCGATTTGTTATAATCTACAGTCATGACAACATTAATTAAATTACTTGAGTTTGTTATGATCTATAAATGTTATTATTTAATACAAAACCGCTATTTGTTTTACATCTCAACTCTTTAATCACTCATGATGCATACAAGTCCTGTGCAATAAAGGTTATTTTATATATCAACTTTAATGTATTTTAGTCACTAATGCATCAAATGTGGAAAGAGTTGAATAGTTATGTTACCATCACTCAAGCCATTTTCTAGATAGCTGGTTTGGCTTTTTGTGGACTGCCAGAGTGGGTTTATTTTCTCACGATGAGCTTATTGATAAGAAAATATGCACATAATTTGCTTAAAAATCGGATGCATTTTCGAGGGATTCATGTTACGTAAAAGCGTAAAAATTATCAAAGGAATTTTAATTTGTTAAGTTTATTTTTGTGATTTTACCTTTTATGTTTAGGGAATACTATAATTTTAATATTTTTATTTTTTATTTATTGCTATTTTATTGGAGTTTATTAATAATTTGTACAAAAATAACTTTATCAAATTTTGTGTAAAAATGTAGCTTGTCATACAGAACTAGAAAATGCTACAGGAAAAAATGGACATACTGTACATTGTTCGTTGAACAAATTAAAATTGTTTTCATTTAATCTGAATCATGAAAAACTTTTTTATTTTCTCCTTAAAATGATTGGTTTGATTACAAACTTACCTGTTTTTTTATTGCATGTTAATTAATATTTTTTTTAAAAACATTGGTCAAATGCTTTATTTGTTAGAAGATGAGTAAATCAAATTAACTATAGCATGAATTAAAATTAAAATATTTGACAATAACTAAAGAAAGTTTTGTTTAAGCCTTGCTCTATTCATTTCATTAATATTTAATGATTAGTTTAACAATAAAAATAATTGAAAATTGAATTATTAAAAAATATTTGATTTATTTTATTGTTAAGAATGGTTCAAAATTACACTTCTATGATACATACTTCTTCGTAGGTGATTATTCATCTTTTTTTTTAATGATAAAATGTCTGACTTATTTATTATAATTATTATTAACCAGCATTATTATTATTATTAATTAGCATTATTATTATTATTAATTAGCATTAATATTATTATTGACTAGCATTATTATTATTATTGATTAGCATTAATATTATTATTAACTAGCATTATTATTATTATTAATTAGCATTAATATTATTATTAACTAGCATTATTATTATTATTGATTAGCATTATGATTATTATTAACAAGCATTATTATTATTATTAATTAGCATTAATATTATTATTAAATAGCATTATTATTATTATTAATTAGCATTAATATTATTATTATTAAACATTATTATTATTAACTAGCATTAATAGTATTATTAATTAGCATTAATGTTATTATTAACTAGCATTATTATTATTATTAACTAGCATTATTATTATTATTAATTAGCATTATTATTATTATTAATTAGCATTATTATTATTATTAATTAGCATTATTATTATTATTAATTAGCATTAATATTGTTATTAACTAGCATTATTATTATTATTAATTAGCATTAATATTATTATTATTAAACATTATTATTATTATTATTAATTAGCATTAATATTATTATTAATTAGCATTATTATTATTATTAGTTAACATTATTATTATTATTAATTAGCATTAATAGTATTATTAATTAGCATTAATATTATTATTGATTAGCATTATTATTATTATTAATTAACATTATTATTATTATTATTGTTTATAGTTTTTCTTGACTAATTATTGAAATGCATAACAAGTTTTTAGAAATATTTAACAACACGTGGCACAACCGAGGTTTGGAGTTTATAAACTTTCTTTGAAACATTTATAAAACTTCCATAAGTTTCTTATCGATAATAAAGTTTTTTTTTCCTTTATGACATTAATTTGTATAGTTATTTAATTCCAACTACGATTTAATGAAGTCTGATTCTATTTTGAAAAATATGCAATTTTTAAATAAATATAAATTGATTATGTATTATTGTACAATATTTTAATGTTTTAACGATTTATTGTCTCAATAATTTATTTAATTATTTCATTTAGCTTTATTGAGTTTATATCATTTGGGTAGTTTTAATTTTTTCAACTGTTCCAAAATTATATTAAATCTTCCAGTTTTTAGTTTCTTAACAATAGCTAATTTGCATGTGAGTATTGTGAAAGTGCTCAATAGTTATAAAAGTGTTTCATAACAAATAGAACCATTTATTAACAAATAAAAATATATCTTATCAAATTCAAATATTTCTAGTAAAGAGAAATATTGCTTAATAAACATAAATATTACATAATAAATAAAAACATTTCTTAATTGATAAAAAACATTTTTTCTTTTTAATAGATAAAAAACATTACTTGATAAATAAAAAAAAAACATTTCTTAATAAAAAAAAATTCTTAATAAATAAAAACTTTACTTAATAAATAAAAAAAAAACATTTCTTAATAAAAAAGTTTCTTAATAAACAAAAACTTTACTTTATAAATAAAAACATTTCGCTAATAAATAAAAACATTTCCCTAATAAATAAAATTATTTACTACTAAATAAAAATAATTTTAATAAAAACAAATTTTAAATAAGTAAATAAAAAATCGGACAGAACCTCCAGGCATAAACAAGCGCCTTCGAATCCCGATCATCTCGCCATACGCGTGCGCAGACATCCCGTTCACGCGGTAGTTAAAACCTTGCTTCACATTTTCGCCTTTATTGCAAGGCCGCATAAAGGTCACTTTCGCCTGCCCTTCTATCACTATCATAATTGTAAATGGTTGTCGAGTGCCAAGACTCTTGGGAGGCATTTCAAGAGGGTTTTTGGGCAAAAGTGATTCAAGTTGAACAAAAGAGTTATGCTCAGGAAAAAAATAAACGAGATTCGACATTATGTCACCTGTGCATTAGGGTCATTATTGAACAAGCTTGTAGTGGCGGATACGTCCTTTCAGCTCTATGGTACCAGAAGGCACTCAAGCGCTGCGAAGAAGGGTTGGCGATATCCCCTCTAGTTGTGGCACGCTGCCACATACCCTTGTGTTGGTATACTAAGTATGAATTGTAAACCCAACATACAAACTCATTTCCATTGTCATCAATTTTCTATCTTATAAACTTTATTTAAAAACACCAATAAAAAATACAGTATACATAATAGTTATATAAACAACATCTTAATTTGATATTATAATAACAAACATCTGAAGTAATCAAATATCGTTGTTGATTAACAAAAAAATAATATTTAATGTAGCCATTTAGATACAAATATTATTAATATTGGCTTATTCATACAAAAATTAATCAAAAATACGATGACTACAATATTTATTTCTCACAACCAAATTAAAATTACAATAACACAACCAATCAATTTCACACCAAATCATGCAGCTTCAGTAAATAACAATAATTAATTTAAATACAAAATCGTAAATGATGTTCTTCGTGTGTAATTTTAGAAAATGATTTCCCAATGACCCATATTTGAATGTATGGCTGCATAGAAGAAATTGTTAAACTTATTTACAATTTCTTTCTTAATAAATAGAAAATGTCAACTCAACTTTAGGTATTAAGAAATTTGAAAACTGTTTTTAATTTTAGTTAATTTAAAAAACTGTATATATTACTTTGAATATATTAATGCAGATTTATAGGTTTAACAATACGGATTATCACTATTAGAATTAAATAAAGTTTAATTTTCTTGAATAATCTGTTTTTTGTTTAAGCTTTCGAAACTTTCTAAGTCTCATTTTCAACATTCTGAAATATTAAAATTCTAAATTACACAAAACTTAACAATCTATACATTAACATTAATTAATTAATTAAAATTAAAATTAATTAAAATTAAAATTATACAAAACTTAACAATCTATACATTAACATTAATAAAACTAAAGATTATTGAAAAATTTAAAGCACGCTTTAAGATTTAATACATCTTATGTCAACGAGTTGTAATGGCTGACTGGGTAAACTTTCCAGGAACTATTTTTAAGATATGAAAATACCCCGAAAAAATTCGGGTGGGGGTTACCCCACATTTAGGCAGTAAAAGATTGAAATGAGATGGAATTGGTGTTGCTTAGCTTAGCCTTTAGCTGCTTGATTGAGATGCTTAGATTTATGTTGTTTTTTTCCACTGTATAAAATTGAAAAGTTTTCGTGTGACATATGGCAGTTTGG
>JARUHE010174161.1:0-13866 GCA_031471125.1 Archaeomysis grebnitzkii | reverse complement strand
ATTTGATGCAAAAGTACTAAAAAACAAACAAGTTATTAAGAAAATAAAAACTTGAACCTTTTGTTGAATGTCCGGACAATGCAGACGACGAATACGATGACGGAATAGTAACACCTATGTCTTAACTGCATTTCACTCGCTCGACAAAAATGGTGTTACAAAGTGAGAAAACATCATTTTAGAAAAAAATCAACTTAGAGACTATTTATGTGTACTTCATTTCAAATCGGATGCTGTTGGCGACAGCGCTCTTTGCCATTGTAGCTAATGTGCTGTATATTCTATACAAAAAATGAAAAAAAAAACAATTTTGTTAAAAAAAATTCCAAGCTAATTTGATGAAAAAATGTGGATAAAAAGTGATAAAATCAAATAAAAATACCTAATAATATATTAAAACCAATAGCCAAGCCTATATGAAAAGAAATAATAATAGTATAGACGATATATAAGCATTCCAAGTCATTGTCTAATGACGACGAGGACGACATCGGATTTGTTACGCCTATGTAGAGGTTCGTTATGCATGCTCGACAAAAACGAAACTTTGTTTAACCTTTCAGTAACCTCTTTAAAAATATATAGTACTAATAGTCTTAATATAAAATGAAATAATAATATAACAATTAAGAATATAAAAATAAATATATAAACATCAATGAAAATTTACAATAGAAAGAATTGCTACAAAAACTATGGTTTCATTGTTAAGTTATGATATAATAAATACCTTCATAGATGAAAACCTTGATCCTCTTAATATACATTGGGTATTTGAAAAAACTTATTAGTGACGGCCGAGGAATTTAAAAAAAAAGAAGCAAAAAAATAAAAAATAAAGACAAACCTAAAAGATTTGTCGTGGCAATGGGATCATTGGTTGCAGAAGATGCATTGCCTGTTGTAACAGAAGCAGGTGGGTTATCAGCAATAGCATTAACAGGAGAAGGGAGGTCATTAGCACCCCCATTGGGGGAAGGGGCAGCTAACAGACGCAACAGACGGGCTTCAAACTGACCCAAGTTGCCAAGTTGTCCATCTTTGTTAGAAGGACCGTTTTCAGCATCTGTAAGATTGTCTCCCTATTCATTGTGCATTGCTAATCAACAAGTTCGATCATGCTTTCTGAGAATGCAAAACTCAACAGAACACATTTATGCATTTGACATGCAACCAAAATTTGTTTCAACTAAAAAAACGGTTGCTCATACAAGAAAAAATTAAAACTGTTTGCTTTATTAACTCTCTCTACAAACTTTCAAGTACAAATTATTTCACAAATTTAATAGTTATCAATCTTAGAAATATTGATATATAGATATTTTGATATTTAGACAATACCATTTAAAAAATTATGTAACTTATTTATTGCAAGTCTAAACTAAAGAAAACAAATTATACTTTTATAATTTATTAAAAAATAACTATTTTCTGTACGCAATTCTTAACAGCAGCTATATAATGTAGAATTTTAAGACTTTTCATGAAATCAATAAATAATCCAGATTATTTAGATATTAAAATTGAGTATATATTACTAAACTATATATAAGTGATACTGAATCTGTTACAAATATAAAGTTGAGTATTGAATAAAAAATAACAAAGACAATTAAAACAGCATTATCAAAATGTTAATATAGTTTAAATTACCTATAAAGTGTCATTTACAATACACAAAAATAATCCTTTTGTATGATATTTCAGCAAAACATTGAATATATAAATTTAATTAAGCATTGATAGTGTTCAAGATAGCTAATTGACACAAGCTGAACTTAAAAATAAATAAAAAGCCATTTTAGTTTAAACTTAAAACAGTTTTACTGTAATGTTTAACTTGAAAAGCATGAACATCTTAAGAAGGTTTAAAATTTTAAAACTAAATCATAATAGTGATGCAAAAAATATTATAACATAATTATATGCATTTATAATATACAAATGAAGCAAAAGCAATTGCATGTGGAATGAAAATCAAAAATTAGAAATAAATATTGTGAGAACAAGTACTGAGTAACGTAAATAAATAAATATTGTGAGAACAAGTATTGAGTAACATAAATAAGCTTTATCATTTCAATGCAAGTGTGCAAATTGTTACCTTTCCGAGGGGAAGGTGCACTGTACAAGACACGGTTTCGCGTTCTGTGCTTTCGATCGTCTATTTGCCTTTGTAGTTGGTCTTGAATCCGGCCACATGCACGACCAAAAATGTTGCCTAAAATGAAACAAAATTGAGATTTCTTTATAAATTATTCAGCAGTGTGAATTTAAATGTTTCCAAATATGGATCAAAATAACAATCAGTTGAAAAAATTCATTCAAAATTTTTCTATGTGGAACTTTATTGCTCAGAGATGTATGCAATTTCACTACAACACAACAACGCAATAGACAACATTTTCGTTAGTAAATTGTTGAGTAAATTATATTGCCAAGTTTTCATCTTACAAAGAAAAAGATATTATTCAATAAACCAAGCCTAGTTGAGTGTACTATTTTGCCCTTTATATAGCCAAGTTTTCATCTTATAAAGCAAACAAAGATATTATTCAATAAACCAACCTAGCAACTCACCACCAAGGTTAGCAGCATCAGGAAGACCAAACAAGCCAACTTGTTGGTTGTGCATTGGTCCGTATGGATCTTGGTCTCTCTCGTGGTTCTCTTCTTCGGCACAAGCTCGGCAACATCCGCATTCGGTGCAGCCAGAATCACCCGAACCACATCCACAAGGTCTTGAGCAGCAAATGTGAAATAATAAACAATAAATACCATTGGACTTGAACAATTGTAAAATGCAATTTTGCATTTGCATATGGTTATAAAGATTGGTTAATGTCCTTATTGCAGAAGATAATAATCATTAATTTTACTATTACAAAAAATAAAAATTTTTGGAAAAAAATAATCTATTTTAACAAATTCTTGGGTATATAATTTAAACACTTCGATTTTGAATATAAATAAAAAAAGTACTCACTGTCCAGGATTTCTGTTCGGTCTTCCATTTGACACACATGCTGGTCCATAGCCGGTGCATTCATGACACACGGTACAGACCATGCAATAGTCTCTGGTCCAGTGATGGCGGCCAGGTGGACACATTCCTCCCTCACCTCCCTCTTCGCTCTCACCTTCATCCTCTTCTGCTTCTTCTTCGCCCGTTATTCCAACAGACATTGACATTGCTTAAATGACGAAAAAGCTTCATGTTAAGAAACTAATAAATATAAACATTTTTTACTTATATGAATTATACTTTCCTTTTTTTCACAGGAAATGAACAAACAAAACTAAACAGCAAATCTTTGTAATACAAGAACAAAAGTTAAGTGATTTGATCGAACTTCAACAAATGACAAAATTTTCCTCTCAAACATACAAAAAATGGTGTGGTGAAAGTGAAGTTGCTTTGGAGATGGCTAATATGAAGTTATTTTGGAAATAACTTCGTGAACTAGCCATAGATTACCAACAACCTCGCGTGAAGTAAACAAACTTTGTATTTATGGCTAAATTTCAATAAATCTTTATGGTATGAAAAAAAATTATTCATGGTAATATTGGTTAAATGGTCAATATAAACAAATTTTCTTCAACAACATAAATAAAAAACTTCAAGCTTTGTTTAAAGTTTTTCAAACTTTTGGACTTTAAAAACTCTGTTTTTGGCTTTAACTTTTTAAAGGTGGGATTTTTTTCAACAAAAAAACTCGTGGCAATTTTGATTGAATGGTCATAATAAACAACTTTTCTTTAATAAAATTTTCTATAGCTCTTCAAACAAAAAACTTTTAACCTTTACCTTTTGGCTATAATTCCATAAATGTAATTTTTTTTTAAATACTTCTGATGGTATTGGTAATTTAGTTAGATGGTCATTGTAAACAAACTTTCTTTAACAAATTTTTTTGTAACTTCAAATAAATAAGATACTTTAATTTTTTGGCAAACATTAGGCTATTTCCACATATTCTGATTTTATGCTATAACTCCATAAATATAATTTTTCCAACAAAAACTACTCCTGACAATATTTGTCAAATGGTCATAACAAAAAACTTTGTTTATGGACTGGTGAGTTTTTCAAAAAAAATTACTCCTGTAAAAAAATTATTTATAACAAATTTAGCTGGAAGGTTAAGACAAGCCACTTTTGTATATGAATAAGAGAAATACTAGAAGCTAAAAAAATAAACCTAAAAGGTACATTTTTTAAAATACTTGAATTATATTAAGGTTAGGAACTTTAGAAACTCACTAAACACAACTTAACATTATTATCATGTAGATAAAACAGTTAAATAAAGCATTCATAGTAAAATAAAATAAAAGTACTTGAACTTTGAATTTTTTTAAAAAGTACTTAAATTTTAACCATTTATTTATCAAATAATTACTATAATACTTTATTTTTTTAATTTCTCACCACTGGAATATATATATTTCATTGTTTCAAAGGTTTTCACCCAGTGATTTTCAGAACAAACACCTATTAGCCATGCCCAAGGCAAATTCACTTTCACCAAAGGTGTAATTTTATATCGAACCTGCATTATCTTTCTGAAGGACAAAATCTCTTCCACATTGTCCTTTATTGTTGATACCAAAACTCAAGACTTGTCCTTTGTTTGTAAGAACAATGGCGTGAGCTTTTCCCAAGGCAACACTACTAATGTGGTAATCTCTTAGATCAGTCACATGACCTGAAAAAATTTCATAAAATTACATACATATAATCCCTTATCCACAAATTACAGAATTATATTACATTCATTTAACAACAGATTAAGACTCAAATTACTATAAAAAAAAAATATTTTCAAATAAACAAAATTTTAAAAAGCCACAACTGTTATTTTGATTATAAATCATAACCTATTCATATAAAAATAGATAAAAAATACATAAGTAGAATATTCTATGTTTAATAATCAATTTTTTTTATAAAACTAACCTCATTGACTTTAAAAAAATGATAACCACAAAATCAATCAATAGACAATGAACACAAACAAATAAATAAAGAATTATGAAAAATCAAAGGAGTGAAAAATAAATATTTCTTTTAATAAATAAGTAAACTAAGTTACAATAAAGATTAAATTAAGGAAGTATTTAATCAACGTTCACAATTACAAAAAATCATAAAAAACAAAAGTACAAACCTGTCACATGATCGCAATGAAAAGTGTCTTTGCCGAACATGAAAAGTTCTCCGTCCCGGGTAACAAGTGCGGAGGTTCCATTGTTGCAGGCGGCTGCTGCAACATAATGGCTGTCCATCTTGATCATTTTCTTGGGTTTCACTGGTTTCGGCTGCCTTCTAGTTTTACCTAATTAAAATTCCCAACTCAAGATAATTACCTAAATATTTAATTGGAAATGTATATAAATGTGTAGTATTGAAACAATATACTACAATATAGATAAAAAAAACTTACATGAATCTCCATCTTCGCCTCGTTTTGCTGTGCCTACAAAAAAAGCTGCACCTTCATCAGACACTAAGATTCCATGTTGACCTTCATGGCCAACGGCAACATTTATTATTCTTGGAGATTTGGTGATTGACAAATCCGACCATTTGTTGCTGACTAAATTGTTCACTGTTGACCTTTGCGAAGAGTTTTTGGAGTTTACGTCATTTTTGTCCAATGGACTGTTGCTGCTGTGTTTCATTCCGACAGATGAGGATTTGCCATTGTAATAAATCTGAAAATTAAAGAACATTTAAGGTCCAGTTTGAAAGTAAACACTAGTCTATTTCATCATTATGAATAGAATACTACAACAGCCTCATGGGTGGTTGCTCATGCAATTTTATCATTGGTTACTTGACTGTGAGAATCTGTGTTAATTAGCCTCTGGACTTGTCTGCATATTTAGAACCTTATTTTTTTAATTTTTCCTAGATTATGATTTTCTGGTTTTTCCTAGATTATGATTTTCTGGTTTTTGATCTTCTATTATTTTATAGTAAACAAACCACAAACTTAGCGAAATGAATGGTGTTAGTAACTTTAGTGCTGTAAGGATATACCAAATAAAAAAACTGGTATCACATTAAAAAGCTTTAGAAGTAAGTGCAGCTAATACAGAAACAAAGCCTATACCTCTGAAACATAAAAGTTCTAAAATAAAAAGATTTTTAGTCTACTTTTATGAAAAATCTATCAGCACCAACAACAATCACGACTTAGTCATCAGAGTGTGATTTTTGTTTCCGCTATAAATATGAACAGTCAAACAGAAACAAGAAAAATAAAAACAGCAGCCAACCCTTTCGTCTATGGTTGAAATAAACAAGACATTACCCTTCCACTCAAAGTCCTTAGAAGAGTGAAGTCTTTTCCTGCCGAAACCACTAAAATGTCTTCCTCCAAGCCGGTGTTCAAAATTGAAGGCTGTTCACTTCCTCCATAAACCTGAAATTTTGTTTTTAAAATTTATTTACCTTCAAAAAATGTTTATCAAACTAAAATTTTATTATCTTGGAGATTATAGAAATAATAATTTTATCGTTATTATATTTAAAGAATATGTCACTGCATTATAAAAAAATTATTTAACAGAGGTAAACAAATATTTTATATTAAAACTAACCTGTACACACCGAACTGCTAAGCTTAAATTTAGTTCATTTACTAATGGCATAGGTTTAACTTTAGGATTATATGTTCTTACAACAAATCCATCCTGAAAATAAATTAAGAATTACAATACAAATGAGCAAAAATTTTTTTTCAAAATTATTTATTTTTTATTTTTAGTCTTTGAACAAACTTTATTTTAATATTTCAAACAAAACAACACCAGGAAAAATGTTTATTAAAGTAAGGAAAAAATTATATTAAAAATACAAACAAAATTTACCTCTTTGTCTGGTGTGATGTGACCAATATTAATACCATCGCTGAATGGAAGACCATTTTGCCAACCAGGAACAGAGCATTGATAAACTTCGGAAACTTTCAACAATTCCCGGTCAATCACCATAAGTTCACCTACACCACTTTCAAGACGGAAGAAAATGTCCCCCTGAAATATTTGTTATTTAATTATAAATTAATGATTGCATATAACCTCAATCCATTAGAATATGGCTAATTATTTTCATAGGTATTGGATTGTATTAAAATTAACATTGAAGAAAAATCTCATCGTATGTGAAGGGTTAATACTACAAATGCACTGCAATTGTTTTGATGAACTCGGGTAAATGATTTTTATTAACGGAAAAAGAATTGTATTTTTAAACAAATTTAATTATCACTTTATAGTTACTATAATTCAATGATTTAAAAAAGGAAATCAAATTATTTAAAAATTTAATAATTAACAAAAAATAAACATAGATAAAATTTCGAAAATTGAACTCACATGTGCATAACCTAACCATCCTTTTTGTTTAGGGTAGAAATCTGGACGATGAATGTAAACGTGTCCTTTGAACGTTCCTCCGAACCCGGATCCAATTTTTGATAATCCTTGTGCATTGTGAAGGTAAAGATAATGACCATCACAAGTCATTGTACTCTCACTTTCCGTCAATTCCCCATCTACAATTACAAACAAATTTTATGTAATAAGAAGATCATCGATTAAAAATAAAGGACAAATTAAATAGGAATAGTTACCATTTTTAAATACTTTCAAGTTATGAATCGAGAAGAACACACTTGAATGAGAACTACAAAATATTATAAAATGACACCCAAAATACCATTTAACAGATTATAATTTTAATCATATTTTAGTTTTAATTGTTATTAATCATATTACTACTTATAGGTATGAATCTAAAGATTCGTACTAGACTATTGAAATAAAGAAATTTTACATACCCGACATTATTTTAATGGAAAATCGATCTATGAGAGCAGACTTAGGAACTCCACAGTTGAGCCAATCTGGGCAAGATGTTTTTCCCAACAAAACGGCATGTACGCTACGTTGCAAATAGGTTAAAATCAGAGGCACCTAAGATAGGAAGAGAACAATTTAACATTAAAAAATCTTACACACTATATACAAAAATGTTGATAAATCATAATAGATTTTTTTATGCAATTTAACTGAAGAAAAGAAACAAACTTAAAAGATTTTTTTAATAGCATACAATCATTTTTTAAAAATTCAAATTTTTATAGTTTTTTAATTTTAAAAGAAATGCCATCAAACCTGTATGTGTTGACTTGAAAGTTGCCTCGAGGTCATTAGAATATCGGCCGTTGCACGAAGAAATTTTCCTGTTTCTCCTCGAGCAACGACAAGAGACAACAAACAGGCACATGCAACTCCTGCCAGTGGTGATGACGGACAGGTCAGTACATCCCCATTGCTGACAGTTGCAAGACGTAAAAGTAAACTAAATAAAGAATCTGAAAAACATTCCCAAATTGTTAAGTTGTGCCCACTCAACATAAATCCATATTTTCAAAAAATAAATAAATCAAGTTTTATAATGACCAGTGTCATTTTAGATAATGTGGAAATGTTTTTTCAAACAATATATGTCATATGTCATTTGTCAAAAACCTTATACAAAAAATTCCATAAAGTAGGATAAATAACCAAATTTAAATTAAAATGATATCAAAAATCCTTAAATTTAATAAAATTGATTAGTTTACAAAATATTTAAAACGAAAGTTCTCTAATATTTATAAAAAATTAAACATTTTCAAAAGTTTCTTGTTTATGTACACAAAAAAACTAGTAATGAATCCAGGTATTAATATTTGTAGTTTGATTATTTATCATCTAGTATACATCAATAGCATACAGAATTTTTATCATACTGACCTATAACATCAGGGGGTTCATTTTTAAGAGCTTCAGGTTGTTGACCTTGCAGAACATCTAAAAGGGCTTCTTCAAGAGCTCTTATACAAAGAGCAGGATAAGCAGATACAGAACCTCGTATCAACTCAAACACACTGACTAGACCAAGACCAACAATCTATAAGAATGGAATGGTTCATTATCCATAAAATTTCTAAACATATTTTTCTTATTTAAGAAAACAATTTTACTCAAATCAATTTTTTATTACATAAACATACCTAGAAACCTACGATCTATTAATAAAAATCCAAAACATGTTTTTACAAGTTATCAAGTTCACAAAATTTGCAAAAGAAAATTACTTTTGGAATTTGCATTGGTGAATCTTTTCCTTTGTCAGAATCAATTTCGGATTCCGAGTCTGACGGTAAGGCCTGCGTTGCTGACAAATATATACATTGAGCTTGTCGAGCGGCATTCTCCAAGACTATGCTCCTCACATTAGCATAAACGCTAAATGAAGAAGGATTCCCGGATAATTCAACAACTGGCGCTAAGCCAGTGGATCCATTAGTTGATGTTCCTATTTCCCCCTGAAATAAATCATTAATAAATTTTAATTTTATTTATCACTTTAAATAATATACATAATACAACTTCAACAAATTAAACTCCAGATAAATTACCTCATAAAGTAAACAAGATAGTTCCAAATTATTATAGAGGTTGAATACATTAATATAATTTTTTGTACAGGTTTTATCAAACTCCAAATATTTAGTTATATTAACCTCCACATTTTCTGAGGTTTCATAATCATCACATATAACCTCAAAAGTTTTTAACTTTGAATTGAATGAACCACTTGATTCCTTAACATTGGAGATTACATTAGTAGGCTCATCAACTTTCTCTCTTTGCATGAATTCAATTGAAACTTTTCTTTCATTTATATTAACATACTTAGAATCCTCAAAATAACTTTCTGCAATCAAGTGACCAGTTTCTATAATTTTTTCTGGTTTTACATTTAACGATTCATTTTCTTCGACTTCTCTTATAGAATTACAAAACTCATCATCGAAGGGGGAGAATGGAGTTTTATAGAAGACTGATTTTTTTCTACAGGGTTTAACTGCCAATTGTTTTTCATCCAATGAAAGAGGTTCATTTCCATAGCATTTCACATTATTTTTCAATTTTATATTTATTTTTGGATCTGTTACACTTTTTCCAGGTTCTTTCCATTTTTCCTCAAGATGACAATAGCCTTTCGAACCGTCTTGGGAAAACTTCCTCCTTTCAATGAGATTCTGTTTTACATCAGGAACAACTGTTGCTATTGAATGTCTTCTTTCGGCACACTGTTTGGTAAGGAAAAAATCTATTGGCTCAGATATGTAATTTTCTTTTGATTTCACACTTTGAATTTTCACCAGAGAAATATTTGCTAAACAACTAAAACGTCTTTGAGGGTCTGGGTTTTTTTTCAATGATTTTTTCAATTTTGATATATTATTTTGATCATTCAAATTTCCAGAACTAATAAGAATTTTAAAGTTCTTGTTCATAATATTTTCTATACATTCAGTTGGTTTTTCATTTATATTCATTGCCATATTTACAACCTTTAAGTCACATTAAAACAAAATTAATCTATCACAGCAATAAATAAAGTGATAGAAATATTTCATAGTTCAACGGTTTTACTTTTCAACTACATCATTGTCAAAACTTTTCTTGAATGTTTAAAATAAAATGATTAAAGGAAAAATGATATATTTCAAGCATAGATCATTATCAGAGATTCTATTCAAAACTTCTACAATAGGTGAACAGCTAAGTTATTAATAGAAAAACAATTGATTGTATCAACAAAAGCTAAACAAAATGACAAAGACGGTCATTCTTTAAAGACAAAGGAAACCCACCTTCTTCTTTTTATCTTTTGATCCTTTATTTGCCAGTGGCTGGAGACGAAACTTTTGGTGTTCTCTAGATTTTCTGGAAACAGAAAATTTAATTAGCCTCTAAAACAAAAATTTAACTTGTAAAATGCAGTACATGTTGTCAAAGTATTTTCAATCAAGCATTGAAATATATGCAAAAATCTAAAAAAAAAATATGTGTTTTGACTTAATTCCATAAAGGTTGATTTCAAATTCATGATAGTATTGGTTAGAAGGTTATAATGACAACTTTTGTTGAACAATATTTTGTGCAACTCTTCAAATAAAAAACTTTAAACTTTTGCTGAAACTTTGACTAAGTCCATATATTCTGTTTGTTGACTATAAATATAGATTTTGAAGAATAGATTATGTTGGCAGTGTTGAACAATTTTTGTTCAACAAAATTTTCTGTAACTTTTCAAATCAATTTTTTTAACATTTTTTGAGTTAAAAATGCAAACATTTTTGGCTATAACCGTAAATATTAATGTTTGAAAAAAAATATTATTGACAAAACTAGCTGGATGGTTAAAACAAACAATTATTATTAATTGAAGTTTTCTGTAGCTCATTAAATAAAGCGATTTAATACTAATGTAGACACCGCCAACAACATGGACAACACCAACAGAAAAATTAAACCTTAAGATAGGCACAACAAAAAACAGTACAAACCAAACCCTACAGATTTATAACGGAGACATCTATAAATCATTGTTCTGAATTCAACAAGTTCATACAAAAAGTAGTTATTTCAACAAATTGAAGTTTTACAGAAAAATTTATTTAAGATGGATCATTCATAATGCATATATATTTCATTTATGTTCAATAAGTATTGCTGTAAAACCAAAATTTAAAAAACATTTACTCTACTTTGGAAAAAACTGAAGTTGAAAATCAACATAAAATGGAGTTATCTCAACAAATTGAAGTTTTACAGAAAATTTACTTAAGATGGATCATTCATAATAAATATATATTTCATCTATGTTTAATAAGTATTGCTGTAAAACCAAAATTTAAAAAATGTTTACTCTATTTTGGAAAAAACATAAGTTAAAAACCAACATAAAATGGAGTTATTTCAATAAATTCAAGTTTTACAGAAAAATTTATTCAAGATAGATCATTCATAATGTATATATATATCATTTATGTTCAATAAGTATTACTGTAAAACCAAAAATAAATGTTTACAAATCCCTAACAACAACAATCAAGAGTGACTCGTAGAGCGGTGCCTTACGTCTCCGCTAATAATACAATAAAATTCATTGAAGGCTTTGAATGTTCATTAAACTTTATAAACCAAATTCTAATTTTACACAAAATATTTCAATCTAATAAAGACTAATACAAAGTGTAAAATGAAATATTATTTATTTTATTACCGAGAATCGCAGGTTGATTTGTAAAGATGGTGAAAGTCTCCCTTAAGCTTATTGCCATCCTTCATGTAGAGACCCACCCGGGCCCTTATGTTTGATGTCTCACCGCAACATTTTTGAAGGATTATCAAGTTGGAGCTGTTGGTACCTTCCGAAGAACCCGATGACTCAGACTTGTCATCTACGGTCATGTTAACTTATCGTCCAAACACCCATCCTGGAATTTGACAAAAAAATAATAATAAAATGTTATTTTATCCGTGAAAAAATAATTTTTTAATTTTAACAAATAATTAATTAGACATTTTTACTAGTTAATAAAACTATATTTTTATGCATACAAATGGCATATAAATATTTTTGTTTTCACAAAGTTGCCAACCTATTCCATTTTATTATATTTCACACAGTTATATACAAATTTATATATGGATTGACAATAGCTTAAGTGAGCTAACCCACATTCAAATAACAGAGCTCACCTCACGTGTGCTATTTTTGATCAATATATACATGTATACATATATATACAAAATCATTCACAATTTCCGTGAATATTTATTTTTAAGTTTAGTCATAAATTTAATTGAATATAGTGATAAGAATAGGGGAATAGTAACGTGCGTCATCTGCTTCCTTTGCTTTTTATACATGACTTTCACAATTTTTCTGAACATACAAAATATTAAATATATAATTTTGTTCATGTTTGAATAATGAAGTGAATATTTTATTTTTAATAAGATTGATCTTTTAAAGAGGATAAATAAAATGTTTTTATTTTCATTGATAGAAAATGAAAATGATTGTTTTAATTTTAATAACATTTATATATTCAACTATCCTCCTTGTCAAGTAAACAGGTTGATTTTAGTATGGATGTAACAGTTCTTGCTCCAACTAATGATCATCAAGTTTTGCCTGTTGCTTCATCTTTATTTTAATTTAATTGAAAAGTTAATTTAAAATGTAATTTATAGTCATTTCCTATCAGCATGTTATATTTTGGGCCCATCTTTGGGTGCATAGTCTTTGGCTCCTCCAGAGTGAAACTTTTTTCTGTTCCAGAACTCAGGTTTTTTAGTGAGTTTCAACTCCCACATCATATACCAGTAGTCTTGCTTATTGGCTGGCTTGGTATGCAACCGGTGATTTTTTTCCTTGGTTTTGGGAAAAAAAATGTAGCCCTCAACTGACCAGAACAAAAATTAGCACTGAAGCAAAGATTACAAAAGTACATCTTCATAGACTGTATTGTTAACCAACTTTTGGGGGAATCATCAAAATAATTTCTGAGTCAATGCAAGGACTCAAATCTACTAAATCAGCATAAAACGGAATTATTTCAATAAATTAAAGTTTTACAGAAAACTTTATTTAATAATGTACGAGTATATATCTTTTACTTATGTTCAATAAGTATTGCTATAACACCAAAATAATAAAAAAAATTAATTTAACAGAAAAGTTTATTTAAATTAAAATGAAGAACATAACATTCTACACTGGTATCATAAGATTTTTTATTAAATCAATATTTACTTATTAAAACATACATTTTATTAAAAACTTGAAATTCATGGTCACTCGAGTTTTTTGTGAAGGTTTAGAGAAAGGTTTATTTAAAACAAATGAAAGAACAGGAGATTCTAAGGTAGAATGCCTGAAGGACATTTTTGCCTAAAATTTATACTTTTTTAAATAATAGACATTTTAGGAGTTTTTAG
>JARUHE010174050.1:0-13867 GCA_031471125.1 Archaeomysis grebnitzkii | reverse complement strand
CATTTATTTAAAGAAATTAAAACTATACGTGAAAAAATGACTAGTTGGCAACTTAAACAGCCTATCACGGATTTTAGCTACCGATTTGAAAAGGCTATCAGGCATTTCTGAAAAATATAGGCGATTATCTTTCGATACATGTATGATAACCCTGGTTTCCTTTTTGGTACCCATTTTTTGGCTGGCTCATGGACTAAAGGAGAAGCTTGGTCTCTCACCAGATCGAATAGCCGGTACATATAGTCAATATGATATTTATAGTTAAACACAAGAATTACTCACAGGCACAAAGTTTTAGACTCTTGAACATAACAGCAACCCATGCATTAGTCTCGTGTACAGATCTATCACTGACTAAACATATATGAACAAATTCAACAAACTTAAAAAATGTTCCTTGTAATTCTTACATGTCCTGGAACAGAGCAGAAGTAAACTCGCCGGTTAATAGCGGAAAATTAAACAGTCGCGCCCTCATCTCTAGGATAAAGAAATATAAACATGCAAAAGATAATTGCACTGATGACACTCTGCGACTTGAGTCGAGAATGCAATTGCATCATCGACCAAACTTTTTTGATTTTAAACACATTCTCACAATGTTATATAATTTTTATTGCATCAAGAAAAATTGTATAATATTGTGTCAATGTGATTTAAATAATGTTTTTGTATTTGTATTTAAATCATGTTTGTTCAGAATAGGAACTTTATTTTTGTAAACAAGCTTCTGGACAGTCCCCACAATAAAGTTTTCCAGTATGTGAGGGTACAGTTTTTTCTCTGGGCAAAGATGTTTGATGTTAAGTGACATAGGTTGGTTGAAATTAATGTCTCGTGTAGAGGCGAGTTTTCATATGAAACGTTTTTGACGGTTCGCATTATTGATGGAGAGAACTTTTTGTTTTCTATGGACTATTCTAATTGGTGTATCTGATCGATAAACAGCTAATGATAATGCCTTCAATTCCAGCATTGCCTTTTGGGTTAACAGACAAATCAGATGGTAAAATGAGTAATTTGCAGTTCAATAATCCATACAATGGTTGCAACTAGCTGTCAAGTTTAAAATTAGGTTATCCAAGAAGATAACCATTCTCGGATGGTTATATTTTTAACCATTGAAGTTTTTATACAATATAAACTCCACCAAACAATTGACTTGGTCTTACTTTAGCTACTCTATTGTTGAATTATACTTAAAATTTAGGGATAAACTATCAAAAGAAACACATTATTTAATATCTTTATATAATAATGATCATTTAAAATACTTATTTATATATACTTGCAAAATAAACAATGAAAAATTCATAGTCTAAGTTATATAAAGAAATAAATTAATTTTATTTAACTTAAAATATTAACAATTTACAAAAATTATGTTTTTTTTATCCTATGAAAGCAATAAATTTAAAAGACCACATGGATTGTAATCTAACATTCTTCAATTAAAACCTTTTTATAATACTAATGTTTTCACAGATAAAATTTTGTCATAATAATAAAAACATTTACATAAATTTTTGGTTACTATATTAATAAAAGAAAGTGTTATTGTTTGCTTTACTAGGTTATGAGATTAATAATCCAGTGAACAAAACACTGGCACCATGACAAGGCTATATGGATCGATAATAGCACAAGTGAGGTAACTCTCATTAAAAAACAGTTCACCTCGCTTATGCTATTGTCAATCCTATATATTCTATTCCTCAACTCAACGCCAAGAATAATATGTCAACATTTCTTGAATACAAACATTGCTTAAGTTTATTATGAGTAGTAAGGATATGGAATTTGTTTTTTATACTTTACAAATAACATTTGTAATATTATATAAAATCTATAATTTACAATTAACACATTTCAATAACATTTAAAACACAAGAAATAAAATTGTTAAACTTTGACAGATCGTCTGCTAGCTTTCTCTTTTCAAAAGACAAGAAAATGCTACCTTTGGCTTTGGAGATAATGAACGTAAGCAATACAAATGAAGAAAAGTCGGTAATACTAACATTTATGTTTAGGTTTTGTTGTGATAACTTTTTTGTAAACTTGATTTTTGCTCTATCCCATTTAAAAAATATTGCTAATATTTTATAAAATAGTGCTAATTAATCAAGGAAAATTGTAATCCCTTATTTCAAATAATTTTTTTACACACCTTATACATTGAAAACAATACATGATGTGTAAAATATTTTGACTGTCAGATGTTAATACATGGGTGGGTGATAACATTGGAACACCGAATGTTCATTGCACTCACAGAATTGATCAAACTTTAGTAGATTGTTTAGAAATAGTTTTCAAAAATATAGAACAGTTGGAAAAAATAAAGAACCAATAATTATTGGTCAAAAAGAAACCTAAGTTAGAACTTATAGTTAGTTTTTCAATAGTTACAGATTTACTAATAAATTATGAACATTTTTTTCATTTTTGTTTATTGGTTTCAATATTTTCCAAGGACCATTAAAATAATTTGAAATTTTATAGATTTTTCAGATGAATACAAGACTACTTATTCTTAGTGTATAATAGATTTGGCTAAAAGTTCTACAGGATAATTTAGTATTAAAGTGAATATCCAAATTAGAATTGTGTGGCCATACTAAAGTTGTTTTTGTTTTTTATGCAATGCAATTTGACCAAAGACCAATTTAACACAAATAACTTATTTTCAGACACTAAATACTTTCAAAAGTTAATGAATACATTTTTGATTTTTCTAAACTATTTATGTTTTATTTATTTGTGCAACACAAGCCTTGTGGACCTGAGTGCTGTTAACAAGAACTTCTAGCTAATGTCAACAGTAAAAGATAGAAAAGGAACAAAAGAGAGAGTAAGGAGAAATGATGTATGTAATAACTAAACCAAAATAACTTTTATTATCTTGAAAATGATTAAACAAATGTTACAAAAAATGAATAAAATATATAAACTAATTATGTAAATACAAATTCATAACTTATTAAATGTACTTCAAAGTTTGTTTTCAATCAACAAGTGACTTAAAAGTAGATTTTTTACCTAAGGGAAGACTTTATTGCACATTCCAGTGTTCATCCACTGCTTGGAAGACGAAGAATAGTTTTCGGATTTTGTAATTCCTTTCCGAAAAGTTTTTTGTTTTCATATTTCAACCAATACCGTCAGCTATGTTTTTTATACTCGTGAAAAGGTTTGATTGGAATGATGAAGAAGATTGTGAAGGTGATTGTAAAATCCTCGGTCGTTTTTGTTTGACTTCCTCAATTATGGCTTTCACTTCACTAATTTTTTCCTCGACCATAGGTTTCTCTTCAGGGGAAATGTCTTTATAAACGGATAGAAACTTTCTTTCTTGATTCACATAGACAAATTGGTATTTTCCATTCACCTCCGAAAACTTGATTTGGGTTCCATCTTGGAAATCAACGACCATACACTTGTTATCATTTGAGACCAGTCTTCCGCCATACTTTGTCTGTCGATACATTGCATTGTTTGAAACATACGATTGTGTTGACATTGGTGACAGATTTTCTTTGTTGTAACCTTTAACTGATGTTATTTTCTCATCTTTCGATGCTTTTGGTTTATTATTTTTGCCAAGTATGGCAGGAAAACAATCATCTTCATCATCATTTGTCTTGCACAGCTCAATTTCAAGTTGTTTACATTTCTGGAACATTTTATCAGCATGATTAATACAGTCCAAATTATTTGGAAAACATTGAAATGCTTCTTCATATTTACAAGTTCTTTCTTGTGTATCTTCAATGAATGCACATTTTTCATTCATAATCTTAAGAATTTCTCCTGAATAAAAAGTTGCCTGAAAGTATTCAAGCGACTCCATCAAAATACACTTGGCTTTCGTAGAATAGAAGATAATTTTTGGTTGTTGTCTCCTCTTACCTTCAATGAACTTGCGAGCCAGTCTATATTTCTCCCAGTGGATTTTCGGAAGAGCATCGAAAGTGTAGTTGTCAAAATCAGACATCTCACTGGTGACACCATCTCTGTTTGGTCGATAACACCGTATATTTTGACCATCTTCAGTTATCTCCATTAGATCTACATCTTTATTTTTCTCAATTAATTCCACACAAACTGAACCATTTGCTTTTATTGTGAATGTTTTTGAAGGATTTTTGGTCGGCACTTTAAGGTGAGTCTGCGAGAGCCTACTGGTTGATAATGGCAGACAAATATCCGCCAATAATTTTGGCCGAAATTTTTCTTTCCCATTTGCATCAACTTGTTTTCTTGAGCTCTGAGAATCTGGCAGAGCTGCATAGGAGTTCAATGAGAAACTATTGAGAGATCTGTGTGTAGCTTGAAAATTTTGGATTGGCTGGCCTTGGAAATTATTACTTGAAGTATTTCTTCCAGATAATGACTTTATTGAGGAGACAGAATTTTGATTTTGCTCTTGGTAAGACATTTGCGAAGAGCTTCTGGAAACCTTTTGATTGGTATTGTTAACAGAATTACCTTCAGGATTATATGCTGTTCTATGATTGACATGATCACCATCTTGGGAGAAGTAAGGTCTTGGAGTGGAGGCCACACATTCTTGCTTACTCTGAAAAGAGCTACTCTCCCCCAAACAACGATTTCTTTGTCTACTGTTGGGTGCGCTGTATTCCCTGCCATCTATGACGTGTACATCACAATTCAAATTATAATTAGGGTTATCTTCAACTTCGTCATAATAAACATTATTTGTAGAGCTACTTCTTGATTTGAAATTGTTATTGTTTTGTAAATTAGAGTACGGTTTCCTTGTGGCATCGGCGGAAACACTTCTGCGTTTGCCATAATTTTCGGAATTGCTATGCTGATGGTTATCTGAATAAAAATCATATTTTTTCTCAGATTGGCAGGAAATATGTTGATCATATCTACTTTGCCTCTCAAAATGAAAGCCATTTTGATCAGCTGGAGAGTCGTGTGTACGAGGGACTCTCTCCGAAACTGAACCAGCATAGAAATCGTTACAATTTTTGGGAGAGTTGGAAGGTGGAAAACTTAACATGTTCTTCATGCTATGAAGGGCAATCATTGCACTTGGTAAACTATTTGCATTATGTAAACGTTTCTTCAAATTGTTTTCCCTTCCTAGACCGACTGCAGTTTTACTATTCAATGAGCTGTGGACAAGAAAAATAAAAACATTTCCATATTACCTATTTATAGTTTTAATAAAATTATATAACACTTTTATTTTATTTTATTTTTTATCAAAACAATTAATTAAAGTAAATTTTTGTAGGAAAGTGGTTTATGTTTAAAATTGAAACAAAATGCTCAACAAAGAAATTATTACTAACCTTGATCGAATAAGTGCTTGATGTTTTTTCCGTTCATAGTTCAAATTTTGTGTTGAAGAGGACATATAACTTTGGTCATCCTCTCTTATGCAGGAAAGCTGTTGGCCCATCGTGGTTTGTGGCAAAGTACCCATTGTGTGCATTCCACTGTCGGAATTGATCGTGTAGTCGTGCTTGTGAGACGTGACAAACGGATGCATTGTAATTTCATTCAGAGATATTCTTTTACGAGGATCTTTCACTAACATTCTCTCAATTAAATCTCGAGCATTCGAAGAAAGGATAACATCATCTGGAAACTGAATTGAAGACGAATATTATTTCCTCAACAAAATTATTTGAATCTACTTTAAATAAACGACTCAAATGAGCAGGTTCATAAAATATATTTCAGATTGTTTCATAAAAAGCATAAAATCTTTTTTTTAAATGACTACTGGCATTGTTAAATAAAGGACATAACAAAAAAGTTTTATTAAATAAACATTGATGTCATTATTCCAACAACTTCGTTTCACTAGCTTGACAAAAGTACTAAAACAATTTAATCTAATTGGGTATCCACCAAGCACAACAAATAAATTACCTAGCCATACAAAATATAAATATAAATTATTTAATCAAAGTTGTTATTCAGATTGTTACCTAGAAAAATTAGTATTCAACAAAAAAAAACTGTGAAATGAAAAAAACATTTATAGAATTTCTTTTACCTCTTGCAAAATCAGTGAAATAATTTTATTTTTCATAATATATATCATTTAGAAAACAAATTTATTATTCACACCATTTACCTATAACCTTTATCCCAATAAAAAAGATTGTTAAGTCAAAAAAGAACTTAAATATTTTTTTTCCTCTTATGAAAAAAAATACATTCAATTTAGATGAAAGTTCAATGAAGTAACAAAACAATCCATACAAAAAATTATAGATAATAAGTTGTTTATATTGTTATAAGTTACACAAAAAAATAACCTTAAAACAGTATAGGTAAAAAGTTGTTTTGTTAGAATTTTTTTATATACCAAATTTGCAGTCATTTGAACATAAATAAACTAGTAATTCACGAACCGGACGGTTCAAATGTCTCGCGACGATTCATTCAGTAACTTTAATAAAAAAAAATTATCTCTAAAAATGTCATATCAAAAATGGTGTTACAAAGTGAGAAAACATCATTTTATCAAAAATTCACCTTAGAGACCATTTATGTGTAATTCATTTCCAATCCATTGATGCATAAAACAAAATATGAAAAAAAAATTGTTGAAAATTTTATGAAAAAATGTAGATAAAAAGTGAAAAATAAAACAAAAATACCTAATAATATATTAAAACTAATAACCAAGCCTATAATAATAGTATAGATGACATAAGCATTCAAGTCATTGTCTAACGTCGACAACATTGGAATTACTACGCATATGTAGAGCTTCGCTATGCATGCTCAACAAAAATAGTGTAATATTTTTCAAGTTGATTTATGCTATAAAACTTAATTGAAAAAAAATATAATATATATTTTTTTTATTTTATCAAAGTTATTATTCAGCTATTATTTATAAACTTTGTTCATTGAAAAATAAAAAATAACATTTGCTTTCACTTAAATTGAAAGCGGTGAGACGCCGCAGACTATGACAAAGACAAAAACAACGGACTGTCCCACGCATGTCGATTGTAATTGGATGTCCACAAGATGGATACCATAACTACATTTTAAAAACAGAAAATATGTAAGCATTCAAACCCTCGTCTAAAGCCGCCGCAAACGACACCAGAAATACGATTCCTATACAGTGCTTCACTACACACCCGACAAAAGCGTTAATTATTGCACGACATATCTGTAAAAAGAAGATGCTACTCACGGTAAGGCATTTCTTTGGAGCCGCATTTGTGCCTTGGCACGCAGAGTGTGTCGCTGTATCACTGTAGCTGTGATCGCTTAAGGGACATACCTCACCAACATGAGACAACCTGGTTAGTACCATGTCAAAAAAATTTCTTTGCTGAAAATAAAAATTTTTACATTAGTACTATCAGGAAACTTTTTATTAATTAGTAGTATCATAATTTTTTATTATTAATTAGTACTATCAGTAAACATTTTATCAATTAGTACTATCAGTGAACATTTTATTAATTAGTCCTAACAGAACATATTTTATTAATTAGTACTATCAGTAAACATTTTATTAATTAGTGATATAAGTAAACATTTTATTAATTAGTAGTATTAGTAAACATTTTATTAATTAGTACTATTAGTAAATATTTTATTAGTAAAATTTTTATTAATTAGTACTACCAGAAAACATTTTATTAATGGTCAAAGTGAAGGCGCTTTGGACATGGCTAATAGGTGTTTGTTTTGAAAATCACTTTGCATAAAAGCTTAAATACAATAAAATATATATGTTCCCATGGCAAGAAATTAAAAAAATATAGTATTATAGCAATTATTTGATAATTGAATGGTTAAAATTCAAGTACTTTTCCAAATTTAAGTACTTTTATTAGATTTTTATTCTTCAAAACTCAAGTATATTTTTTTCATTTTACTATGAATTCTTTATTTAATTGTTTTACATATGTGAGAATCAGGTTAGGTTGTGTTTGGTGAGTTCCTATAGTGTCTTGCTTATATATAACTCAAGTAGTTTTAAAAAATCTACCTTTTGGTACTATTTCTTAGCTTCTAGTATTTCCCTTACTCAAACTCAAGTGTTCAGTTTTCATTTAAATGTCCTGTTGTGAGGCAACTTCAAGTGATTTACTACAATACTTTCTTTTGGTAAAATTGAGGAAAAACTACCTCAAAGTTTACAAAGACCAGCATTCTTACATAGCAAATTATTTTCCAAACTACTTGACATAGTTGCAAAGTAGTGAAATATGAGGAGTATGATCACCCTTGACAAAAATTATTAAAACAAAACTACAATTTATGTTTAAAATTGACACATGTACTGGTTGTACAGGTTTTAATTGGTGTATTGGTTCTAATAGGTGTTTTTCGCCCCCGAAAACCATTTGGTGGGTCACGATAAGGCTAAACTGTCCTTAAATACTGCAATTTTTGTACAGCTTGCGATGCGACATACCGGTCTTTGTAAGCTTTCACCAGGCAATGCCTTAAGCTTCCACATTGTCCACTCCAATAGCAATTCCTATGGAGAATGTAGCAAAGAGCAAGTGACTGCACAGCTTTTTGTAAATGCATTTGATCATGAGGAGTGATGGTTTCCCTGAAGAAAGGCCTTATTTCTGCGATAATCGGGGACCTCGTCCTAACTTGGTTGGCTCAATTCATCAATGGACGCCCTTTATGAAACTAACTTTTGGAGCGACCACAATCGAGGACAAAAATACGTTCAAATACAATTTTACCCAAAAATATCATTTTTAATTAAATTTTACACTACTAACTTGTATAAATCATTTGCATATGAAGTAATTAAAGCCTCGTCCATTTTTGTTTTTTAATAATTAATGTTACACAACTATTATGTGTTCTTTATCTTATTTTATTAACGACATACTTTGTGTTCAGCAATCACAAGACATGTCTCAAAAATAGTAAAATTTAATAGAAATAATACTAGATGCCCTTGAATAAAAAGTATTAATTCTAGTAACATTTAATAGAAATAATACTGGATGTTATAACTTGACATCTATGTAGGTATATTCAATTACAATACATATATGTTTGTTTGTAAACTCAGTCTGAAGGGTGAGGTTATAAATACTTCTTACATGTCGCTGTAGCAGGCCGCGTGTTAGGGAGCCTCACTCTTCCCTTTGAGTTGTTAAATAGCAGCTCAGAGGATGGGTGGTATATTTATATACATTTTTTAGTGGTTGGGGATCACCTTAGATCCTAGTCTCAATGGTAGAAAGAATTTAAACAGATCAACCAAACCAACCAACTAGGTGTTCGTGAATAAATATTATCAATTCTAGTAAGATGTAATAGAAATAACACTAGGCACGGGTTCCACACTAGCTCCAGTACCCCCCCCTCTCCCGAAAAAAACAACATCCATACATAATTACATGCATCCTTAACGAAGTGTTTTGTCAGACTGAGCTTTGAAGTTCTGAACGAAATTCTGAAAAGTTCGGTTCGAAAACTGGTTGCCAGATGCTGATTGCTATTTATAACCTAATTTCACTGGAAAACATAGCAACCATAGGCAAAATGTTAATCTTCTGTATATCATTTTAAAAAGTGTTGAAAATGTTTGTGAGAATATGTATAAAAGGCATATTTTTATAAAAAAAAAGACCAAACGTACAATTTCATGGTTAAATATTTTTTTAAAAAAGAGCCAAATCTGGCAACCCAATTGAACATCAGCTGATAAAAGTCGTTAATACTTGGTGGGAAGCAAGGATCGCCCAATACATGGGCGGGCTAGTGATGTATACACACTGTCTATAAATTACTGTATTCCTTTATACTGTGATAAGGCGGCTATTGCTGATCTTAATATTAATAATTGAACGTGATTTGTGGCTTGATACACGAGCATTAATCCATCATGGATGGTCCCTAAAGAAGAATATCTATTACCAAACTTTCTTAAAATGGCTTAGATACGAACTAACATTACAATATCTAACTAATTTAATGTAGATTAAAACTGGCTACAAACTGGGCCAACACTGTTGCAGGCTGGCTAAGATATGGAACGACTCCGGTTTCAGTATGGCTGATCTGTCAAGAGTATGGCTCAAAACTGGCTAATATGGTTGCCAATGTCCAAGCTACCGTACTATTCTGTCAACCTGATACGGGCGATTGTGCAAATGTAAGCATGGCCATAGAACGTACTTGAACCGATGCCAAAGAGATTTGCTTATGCAGCGTTAACCTCTGCGCGGGTCTCGTATCCCTTGGCCACCATCTCTCATACAAGCTTTGATGCATTCAATCTTATGCTGTTTTAGTATAATTATATACAACCTTGTAATAACACCCCAAAAAAGAGTCCTCGGCATTTCTAAGTTATTTTAAATACAGTTTTTAATTATTCAATAAACTTTGCAAATGAATTTAATATATTTAATTATACAGTAGATTTTTGTTTTATAAATCAAACACATTATTAGGCCGACTTGAGTTTCGTTCACTGCAATGAACGTATCAAGGCTATTTTATTAACTAAACATATTACATGTTTTTTTATATTACACTTAGAATTATAGATACACATTTAAACACATTTTATAACTTAAAATTTAATAACACTAAAAATGAATATTAATAACAATAATAATTATGATAATAGCACTAAAAATGAATAGTAAAAATAACAACAACACTAAAAATGCATATTAATAACAATAATAATTATGATAATAACACTAGAAATGAATAGTAACAATAAAAATAAAACTAGAAATGAATATTAATAACAATAATAATTATGATAATAACACTAAAAATGAATATTAACAATAATAACAAAACTAAAAACGAATATTATTAACAATAATAATTATGGTAATAACACTAAAAATGCATAGTAACAATAACAAAAAAACTAAAAATGAACATTAATAGTAATAATAACTATGATAAAAACACTAAAAATAGATAGTAACAATAACAATAAAACAAAAAATGAACATTAATAACAATAATAACTATGATAATAACACTAAAAATAGATAGTAACAATAACAATAAAACTAAAAATGAACATTAATAGTAATAATAATTATGATAATAACACAAAAAATGAATAGTAACAATAACAATAAAACTAAAAATGAACATTAATAGTAATAATAATTATGATAATACTAAAAATGAATAGTAATAATAACAATAAATTGCAATAGAGTAATTCAAGGAATAATAATAAAATTTTGGATAAGTGTGAGAAATCATAATAGATTATTGGCGGGAACAATTTGGTGTCAAAAACTTGAAATAAACCCGCGAAAACATATTTATCTTTCGCATTTCTCCGCATTTTCATTTTATATATGCAAAGGTTCTGCCTTTTTATTATTGGGTGAAGGTTAACTGATGGAGTTAGGTTTAGGTTAGGGTTCGTTCTTTTTATTATTGGGTGAAGGTTAACTGATGGAGTTAGGTTTAGGTTAGGGTTTGTTCTTTTTATTGTTGAGTGAAAGTTAACTGATAGAGTTAGGTTTAGGTTAGGGTTTGTTCTTTTTGTTATTGGGTGAAGGTTAACTGATAGAGTTAGGTTTAGGCTAGGTTATGTGCTGTTTAATATTAGGTGAATGTTCTTATGCTTGGGTTAGGCTTAGGTAAGGATTAAGTTTAGGTTAGGTTAAATTTTGCACTACTCATTATTGGGTGAAGGTTATTTTTATTTAGGTATGCTTAGGTAAAAATTATATTTAGGTTTAGGTTAGAGTCAAAGTTAGATTTAGATTAAGGACGGGGTTATGGATAGGTTTATGTTAGGGTTAGGTTAGGCTTAAGTTGTGGTTGTGGCTAGGTTATATTGGGTTAGGGTTAGGTTAGGTTTGATTATGTTAGGCTTACGTTATGGCTGTGGTTAGGTTAGATTGGGTTAGGTTAGGCTATGGTTAGCTTAGGCTTAAGTTATAGTTGTGGTTAGGTTAAATTGGGTTAGAGTTAGGCTGAACTTAAGTTATGGTTGTGGTTAGGTTAGATTGGGTTAGGTTAGGTTAGGGTTAGGTTAGGCTTAAGTTATTGTTAGGTTAGGCTTAAGTTATGGTTGTGGTTAGGTTAGGCTTAAGTTATGGTTGTGGTTAGGTTAGATTTGGTTAGGGTTAGGTTAGGTTATGGTTAGGTTAGGCTTAAGTTGTGGTTAGGTTAAATTGGGTTAGGGTTAGGTTAGGTTAGGCTTAAGTTTAGGTTAGGTTAGGTTAGGATTATATTAAGGTAAAGTTATAGTTGGTATAAGGTTGGGTTTGTCTAGCTTTTCGGTTAGACATTGCAATGTTTATAGTGTTGGTCTTTAATTGGTTAACTGATAAACAAAACGGTTGATGAATTTTTGTATGTGTACAACGAAAAACTGTTTTTCAATACTATGTGTATGGAGTAAAAAAATATAGGCCATAAAATCAAAGCACATTAACCGATGACCTAATAACAATAAGTGGTTGTTGTATTCTTTCAAAGTGTCATGCGCTAAGCTTACTCCGGTTTGAGGGAAGTGTCATATGTTGGCTGCATATACTTAATGTATACTTTACTTGATGTGGTTGATAATAATAATACGGCCAAAAATGTGAAACCGTGAAGAATATGAATAGCTATATAAAAGCTAAAATATTAATAATAATAATAATTATTATTATTATTATGAAAAAGTACGACCCTCATCAAACCATAAGAAGATAAATAAATGAAAAAAAGACAAACAATAATTGATAAAATAGAATAAAATAACCGTTCGAGACATAAATTAATTTTTTGTTTCGCTTTAAAACGTTATTTTCAATACTAACTTTAATGAATTTTGTCCGCATAAAAACATTACTTTGGACTCAAAGGGTTAAGTGAAAAACAAAACTGTATTCTGTAAATCATAAAAAATTAGAAGCACAAAAAAATCAAAAGATTTATGAATAAATCGTATGGGTCAACTAATTTATATATATATATATTTATCTGTAAATATCTATAAATAACGCTCAAAAAATGTTTTTTAGTTGGATTTTCTACATATTTATGCATGATAATCAACTATAACCCAATGATAATGATACATATTTATGTATAACAATCAACTATAAACCAATGATAATGGTATGTATAGATAATGAGAACATAAAACAGATGATTATGTATGTGACAAGAATTATTTTTTGGGTGGCTGGAAGATAGAGAAATACAAAATAGCTTTTTTAAATTTTTTAAAGTTTCAAATTGAATATTTTTGCTAACTATTTACTGTGATTTGTTCATCATTAGTTGAATATTTTAAGATAATATAATTATGTACGATACATTTTTATAACAAGTTTATAGCTTTCAAGAATATTTTTTCCAAAATTAGAATAAATACCAAATAAACCCAAAAACAAATAATTAAAATATCTCCCAAGTTTGACGTGTAAATATAAATGAAATACAGACCCTCAATTATGAGAAAATATTCAAGTTGTTTGCATCCTAATTTTCTAAATAATTTGAAAAAATCACCCTTTTTTGTTTAAATTATTGTAAATTATTTCACATATAACTAAAAAAACAACCATTTTTTTATTCAGTTATGGTGATTTTCAAGATTTTTTTCCCAAATGTTTGTTTGACTGAATCATGAGATGGATTTTGTTTCAAGTTGTTCAATATGAGTGAATTCGTCAATTTATGTATCTTTCATTTTTCTGTAGGAACTTTTTTTTTAACTTTTTCTCTTTGTCTGTCTGTTTCTCTTGGTCTCTCTCTTTATATGTATGTTTCTATTGTTCTCTCTCTTTATCTGTCTGTTTCTCTTGTTCTCTATCTTTATATGTGTTTATATTGTTCTCTCTATTTATCTGTCTGTTTTTCTTGTTATCTCTCTTTATAT
>JARUHE010173940.1:0-13867 GCA_031471125.1 Archaeomysis grebnitzkii | reverse complement strand
ACGAGTATACTCGTCTAAAACTTTACCTTCAAAAACCAGCTACATACGTATATACTCGTCGATAAATTAGTCTGAAACAGAAACGTTTTGAACAAAAAAATTGTTGGGGAAGGGGTTAAAAAACTGTGTATAACAATGGTGTATTTTGACACTTAAATAGTTGAGAGATTCAGTTTAAAAATGTTGTGTATGTCTGTAATGTAAAATATTTTTTTTAAATTGTTCCTACAAAATATTATAGAATAAAATTCCTTTTGACCATCACCCATGCAATTATTTTCAAAGTTGTATCAAATAAACAATTAATGCTGAGTACTACGAAAACAAACATTTTAATTCAGAAAACAAATAATTATTACAAAATATTTGCAAAGTCACATCCTTTGTAGATGAACTAAATAATTAGTCTTAGAGGAAAAATCTTCTTTTTTCACCATTGCAACAACTTGTTGAAAATAAAATTGTATACACTTTCTTAAAAACTCCAACGAAGCAATTTTCAAGACAATTTGGCTTGCCAAAAACACATTATGTGATAAAAATAAATGCACAAACTCGTCAAATGTGAAAATATCAATATTACATAATATCAATTTCAGGGAAAGGTGTGAATAAGGTGAGAATTTATTTGCATGCATGAAATGAACTCTTTTTCACTTATATAAGAGTTACAAAAACATCTTTATCAACATTTTGTAATGATTTTCTCAGAAAATTATGTCTTGTTTTGTCACTTTTAATCTTACAAGAAATTAAATTATTAACAATCGGATAACGGTTATCAAAACCTCTAAAATAGTAAACAAAATCGTGTAGTTTACCAGACATAATATTCTGAAACACGATTTCGTTAAATTATGTAAATGAAAACGATGTTAGATTTTAGTAATTCATCTGCACAGTGAATTGTTGCACTATGCAGCTCAAGGGCAAGTATGGCAAATAGGGCAAGTGGGGAAGTAGGGCAATAGTGGAGCGATGTCGCATTTATTTATTAACAATCAACTTCGTGAACACCATTTGACGATGCAAGGACATCTTCCTGTTTTACGTTGAACATTTATTTCATAGAAGATAATGAACAAGGTTTGTCTTTTTCATGTTCATTGATTCTGATTTGGTCAACGAATTATTTTGCTGATTTTTAAAAACATAACTGAAGCGAATTCATGAAAGAAGAACGTGTCTCACTTGGACCAACACCAATAGCAATACCAAATTGGATAAACCATCATTGCTCATTGGTTTGAGAAGAGAACTCTGGACAAATGAAGTCCGAAGTTAAACATTTATTTCACATTCATACGTGCAAAATTGCAATACCAAGATGTCCAGCATTTGTATTTTTCTTTTGGATATTGTTAAGTATATCAGGTACTAAATAGATCTAGTACTGAGTAACTAATATTGCCATATGCGACGGAGAAGTAATGAAAAAATGAAAAATAAAGCAAATTAACACCTAAACAAATATCATAAATGAACAAGACTTTATATCTAACTGTGAAATGTATATTTTACATAAACAAAATAATAATAAAACAAATACATTCAAAAACCATTCTCAGTTGAAGGCGATATTAAACCATAGAGTTTTATTTCTACATCAGCTTGTGGCCTTGTGTTGTATTGTTTTTCATTTGGTTCTGATATGATACAAAACTGTCAATATTGATGATAAAATACTGTACTTTCTTTATGTAATATGAGGAGTCAATTTTATCATAATGCCTGAATGAGGAAATGCATAAAAAAAAACTCCTTCAACTTATTTTTTTCGATTGTTCATTAGATTACAATTAATAAATTGTAGTATACATTAATCAAATGTGTTATACATGAATCAATTGTAGTATACATCAATCAATTGTATTATACATTAAACAATTGTATTATACATTAAACAATTGTATTATATATTAAACATTTGTATTATACATTAAACATTTGTATTATACATTAAACAATTGTATTATATATTAAACAATTGTAGTATACATTAATCAATTGTATATTATATAATAATCAATTGTATATTATATAATAATCAATTGTATTATATAATAATCAATTGTATTATATAATAATCAATTGTATTATACAATAATCAATTGTATTATATATAAATGTATGAGTTTTTATTTATGTAGAGCAATCATCAAATAATTAAAATTAACGCAAAATAAACAAAATATAATATAACTCCAAGTTATGTTGGGCACAACAGCTAATGTAATCTGTGTCCATGACATAACAAGGACAGAATTTTGATTTCGCAGACAAGTTAACTAGATTTCCTCAAAACGAAAGCTCTAAAATGTTCCAAAACATGAACCCAAAAAAGACAAAAACTATTAAAATAGACAAAACACAATGACCCAACGAAAACGAGATACAAAGGCACACAAAAACTACAGTATATTCAAAGACCAAAAAAGACAAAATCGAGGACTGCAAAAGGTCAGAAATTGAGGTCTTAAAAAATCTAAAAACCAAGGACCTAAATGCAAGGACACCCACAAGAAAAACTGTTCAAAAATAACAACAAACAATTTTATTCTCTACCTGATCAATGTTTACTTAAATAACTACTTTTGAGTTTTTGTGTCTACCAGGTTGAACAATTTTATAAGCACATTATTTTAGTGTAAGTTAAGGTTAATAATCAAACAGTTTAAAATAATTTTCCGTGTAATTTCAAACATGTTTTATTTGTACATGATACTCCTCTTCAAGTGAAAAACTATTCAAAATAATTTTAAAGTATTGTATGGTTATTATAAAATACTGAAACATAGACAAGTAAAGATACGCATATCAGTGTTATTTATAGAGCTGATTGATTAATATAAAACTGTATATTTGCAAAAATATTCTAGCTGAAGATGATTTTTATGTTTTAGGCGACAGTACTAACTTCAAAATTTGAAAATGATTAGGTATGAATCCATGCACCTCTACAGTATATAACTTAGCCCTTTCATTCCCACGTTTAGTATTTGAAAACAATTTCTTGAGACACGTTTATAGATTTCATTTGGACGGAAAGAGTTAAATGATCTTCAACTGACCACATAAAAAAATGAAAACAACAACCTAGACTAAATTTATGTCAACTACAAACAGATGTATCAATGAAAAGTTGAAATTTCATTTTGTTCTATTTCCTGGGAAAATAAATCATTTAATGTTTAGGAAGTATGAAAAGTAATTTTACCTACCGTCCTCTTAATATACATTTGAAACAAGCCATGTAATAATAATGAAGTAATTATAGAGTTGTTCGTACAATAAAATAAAATGGAACGAACAAAAAAATAATTACCGGGTCTTTTCATATAAAATAAGAATTAAAATGTTAATGCAAGTGTTTTGGTATTAATAAAACAACATTATGACGAAATGTAAATTAATGTAACCTTAAACTTGCTAGCATGTTAATAAGTCACAACAACAACAATAATAATAACAATAAGTCACAACAATACATTAACCTGTCACAATGTATGACTTCGACAGCAAACAAGTGAGCATTGTATGTCTGAATAATTAGAAATTGAACCAACTTCTCTTATAACCAAAAGACAATTAATTATTCAACTGAAAATTTTATTTTTATTTTTGTGGCTATGTATGTAAAAACATTTCCACTTTTCTCACCCTCATTATTATAAAAACTGAAATACATATTAATATTTTTAACCCCAGTTTTCAAATTAAAACATTAAAAACACATTTAGAAATTTCACCTCGGGTATGGATTATGAACAAACACAGTCCATTGTAGAGGGTGTAGCAACAATAAAATAACATACATTACAGCAGCAGTTGAAGAGATGATGGCCGAGTGAAAATTAATGCTGCGTAAGCATACCTTATTTTCATAGATTCCATTCCGTTCCAAGGCTATTTCATCGGGAATTTTGATGTCGCTGTATTCACTTAAAATATCATATGCTAAGCTTACCCCGGCAGCATATTCTTATGGTACACATCACTTGACGTGGATAGTAATGTCAAGGTTGATATATGAAGCGGAACAGAGACCGGTTAAGTTCGATTAGACCCGCCATTACATCACCAAATATTAATATTAAAACATGACCTCAGAATTACACCTCAAAATCTAATGAATTAGTTAGGATGAAGAGATAAGAAAAAGAAAATTTCAGTCACAAAAATGAAACAACATTTGAAAATAAAGAAAATGATAAAAAGGTAAAACAATAACAAAATATGAACCCTTAATTGGTTCCATGTCATTTGTTGCATCCACATTTAAAGGCAAGGTTAAGATCTTGTGCAGGACCAACAATGTAAACATTGGTGCAATGGCAAACATTTGTATCTTAATACTTGTTTTTCATTTTTAGATTAAACGTCCATTAAACAATCAAATAACACGCGTCAGATTTAACCTGTAACTTAGTGTGTGTTTATAGAATTAAAATTAGAACATTTTAAATTTAAAAATAAAAAATAAATTTATTCCAAACTGAAAACACCTGAATAACTGTTTATGGCCAAGATAGTTAAAATTGACGTCTTATACATAACAATTATTATAATTATTATTATTATAATTATTATTATTAATATTATTATTATTATAATTTGCATTCTTATTAATCTTATTTTTATTATGTGTATGTATATTTTAGGCAATTATTAATATTTCTTCTCACGATGGTTATCAACAAGTCATGCACATGCGAGTGCCATTTCAACAGGAAAAACAAGATTCGAATGGATTTGTATGAAATAATCAAAGGATATCGGGTGTCATTACAGAATTCGAGCAGATTGCCTCTGGAATTTTTCCTTTCATCCATCACACATACGTAATGCCAATCAGATACATTTCATTTCAAAAACACTTTTTGGTTTGATAAAACTAGGATTACAAATATAAACAACAAATTTAGAAGGCAATACATCTATCAATTGCATTTTGAAGTCAACTTTCAAACTAGAAATACAAAAAATAAATTACCTGTATGTAGTTTGTCAATTAAATCAAAGCAAACCATAAAAATGTTAAAAACAAAAAATCCATTTTAAAATGCAATCATTTTCAAAAATTAAAACATTTCAATTAAGTGAAAGAACATTCCTTTCTAGCAAATATTTCACAAGAAATCGACCGAACCATCTTATTTCACCGAATTTCATCGCCATGCAAACTGTGACTTCATTCAAGCAATTACAAAAGGTGTTTGCTCAGCGAATAGAATCGATGTTCAAGCAAAATTTCAAATCTTTTAAAATGATTTGTTAAGTAAGCATAACACATTTCGTTCAATCTATTTATAAATTGTAAATGTCCTTTCTTCATTTTTATGTTTATACACAAAACAAATGATCAATTTACATCAGTGCTAACAACAACAACAACAAGAATAACAACAAAAAATGAAAATAAAAAATAATAACAACAATGATATAAATAACAGTAACTAAACTGTACAAAATTACAACAATAATAAAAACAATAATAATAAAAATAATAATAATAACAATAAAAAAAATAAAAGAATAATAACAATAATGATAAAAATAGCAGCAACATGAACTAAAAAATTCAAACAAGAATAATATTGATGATAACAACAAAATATTAAAATAAAAAACAATAACAACAATGATAAAAATAACAGTAACTAAACTGTACAAAATTACAACAATAATAAAAACAATAATAATAATAACAATAATAAAAACAATAATAATAATAATAATAATAATAATACTAATAATAATAATAATAATAATAATACTAATAATAATAATAATAATAATAATAACAATAATAATAAATAATAACAATAATGATAAAAATAACAGCAACAAGAACTAAAAAATTAAAACAAGAATAATATAAATGATAATAATAACAAAAAAATAAAATAAAATAATAACAAAAAAATAAAATAAAATAATAACAACAATGATAAAAACAACAGCAACTAGACTGTAAAAAATTACAACAATAATACAAATAATAATAATAGTAAGAAGGCCTTCATGCAGTTGAGAGGCAAGCAAGTTTTTCTTAAAATTTAATGAGAAAACTATTGCCATCATTTAGTTGTGTATAATATTCATATTATTATCGTAATGATATTAATTGTATCATTTATCTTACTAATGTTATTTATATTAGTATTATTATTATTATTATAAGCTCCATTATGATTGTAACTAATCTAGTTCATCGTCACTAGTTAGATTGTTCATATTTCTTTGGATTGTTGTCATTGTTATCAATCACATTAATGTTATAACTTAATTGTTGGCGTTCTTAAAAATCTACATGCAACAAAACAACAAAATTATATGAATGTAAAATGTATTTCAACAAACACAAAAATGTTTTACTCTAAACACTAATTCAAGGATATTTCATACATATCGAAATCAACGTGAAATGACATTGAAACGTTCCATCCTAATATGGCATTGGATGTGGTATGCAAATAATGCATTGAAATATGCCATGCAAACATTGCATTGGAATATGGCATGCAAATAATGCATTTTAATATGACATGCAAACAGTGCATTGGAATCTGGCATGCAAACAGTGCATTGGAATATGGCATGCAAACAGTGTATTGGAATATGGCATGCAAATAATGCATTGGAATATGCCATGCAAACATTGCATTTGAATATGGCATGCAAATAATGCATTGTAATATGCCATCCAAATATTGCATTTGAATATGGCATGCAAACAGTGCATTGTAATATGGCATGCAAACAGTGTATTGGAATATGCCATGCAAACATTGCATTTGAATATGGCATGCAAACAGTGCATTGTAATATGGCCTGCAAACATTACATTAGAATATGGCCTGAAAAAATTACATTAGAATATTATTATAATAATAATAAAAATAATATACTTTATTTGATCCATAAGGACATATAGTTACAACTTTAATCAAAGACGTTTTGCTACGTCTCTATCTTTACACTATGGATATGTGATATTGATGTTATTTTATGCGATATTGATGTTGTTATGCTATGTAATATCGGTGTTGCTATGCTATGTAATATTGTTGTTGCTATGCTATGTAATATTGCTGTTGTTATACTATGTAATATTCTTATATAAGCACAGTTGTTCAATTTCGGTTTATAAGAAACACTCTTGCGAGGAAGTTCAAACAAATCAAGAAATGGAAAACATAAAACTAGGCGTGGCGATTTATTTTGTATGTAGTTTTTTTCAGGCGATGAACTACTATATTAATTATTTTGAATATTAAAGTCTTGTTTTTAAATAAAATCATTATCATAGGAATCATATAACCGAGATTTCAGCATGTTTGCAACCAAATTGGTTGGATAAAATGTATAAAATACTTACAAATGTAACAAAAAAATTAATTTAATCTACATTAGACATTTCAATAAAGCTCAAATTTTCTGTTTACTTACTGAGTACATGGGATACATTTGTACCATCACCAATACCAAATAACTTGGCAATCTATTTCGCTACAGTACCTAATAAATGACAATATTACCATATGAATAAAAAGCCTATTTCGCTGCAGAATCTAACAGACGAAAATTTATCTTCTCACATTACAAAATAGCTTCGAACTTATTTCGCTACAACACCAAACAACGTAGCCTGGCTGCCTAAGCGCAAGCCTTAAAAACACGAGTTTATTTGTTGAGAAAAACGTGATGATGTAAATGTAGACCAAGCTTGTTCCGATTCTCGACTCTATTACAACGCGTCAAACGGGTTTGTCATTATTTGCTTTCAGTGATGTTGCCATGAACTGGATTATGCATAAAAATAATCAGAGGCAATAAATATTCAAATCAAGTGGCATCATCAATTTCTCTGATTCTCAACAAAAACAATTTGACATCAAGTAGTCGAATATAAGAATGGTAATCTAATGTTTCAGAAAAAATGCTTAAGTTTAGTTATGTATATGCTGCACAATTTTTTTAGTTAAACATATTATTATTATTGTTTTATCCTTTTTTAATATCTTTAAAGTAGTCTTTAAAAGATAATTTAAATGAGCTTTAACTATTAAGGCTTAAGGGCTAGCCTAAAAATTCAAATTGAGAACAATAACTGGATTGCAAAACAACCTTTCAACATAGTAACATCATATGCAAATATTTTGTTTGAACTGAAGAAATATTTACACAACGTCTTATTAAATTTGAAAACATATAATAAAACAATTTATTAAATTTGAATGAAAACAAAAAAAAACATTAAAAAAATAAAATAAAACAATTCATTTGTGTATAAACATTTACTCCAGAAATCAAAAAGTTCTACACAAAATAGGAAAATAATAAACTCAATAATAAAAAGAAATAATTAGACATGTCGAGATTAAGATTTGTATTTACAACACGAAATTGTAAATTCATTCTCACAATTTGTAGAACCTATTTGTATTATCGTCGTATGATAAAAAAAACACAAATGCAATGATAAAAACTTTTTTGTAGAAACCATTTTTATTATCGTCGTATGATTAGGCCTGTGTATAATCTTATAATAAAAAAACACAAATCCAATGATAACAACTTTTTTGCAGAAACCATACATTAATCTAAAATATTATTTGCAAGTGTTTGTAATAAAAATAATCTGTAATATTAACACCATATAAGCACCATTAACAATAATATAAATATTGATAATGATAGAAAAACATTAATAGCGCCATAAAAGCAACATTACTATGACAAATTCGTAATATTAATACCATACCATGCAGTATTGTTACTGCTGCTATCCATGTCATATTTTATCATCAGCTTACGAAGGGATACAATCGACCCAAAAGGACTGACTCGCCTAACAAAAGATAAATTCCACGTTACAAGGTGTAAAGTCAGACCCGAACAGACAGACAGCTGGCCATGTACATCTACTGTCTATCCCAGACAGACGCCAGTATGTCTATTTACCCTTTCCATCACCCTCACCCTCTACAATCCCTACCATTGGTCAGAGTGTCGGCAAAAAAAGTGTTTGTGTTAGCCAAGCGAGCAGAGGAAATGCCGATCTTGTTTACAGGGTGGACCTCTGCACACTATAACAACGGGTGACGCGACACATGGCAAAGGAAAAGACACAATAAGTCATTGTTGGAAAATATTCAAATTTTATATTAAAATATGATTCAACAATTATTTGCTAGCGTGTGTGTGCATATGTCGGTATTTATTCATGCATATACATGGTTAATTGCATGTAAATTTTCTTGTGACAGATATGAACTACAAAATATTGTTCTCTTTTAATTGACTCTTCAACCACAAGCTTTCAAATTGAATACATGAGAGAAATTTACTTTTTCTGAGAACCTTTAATGTAGTCTTAAGCAAATTAACCTTAAAAACTCTGGTCATAAATATAAAATAACACAATTGTCACACCATTAAATGTAGAATTTAAGATAATGTACAACAATGCAAAGGTTAAAGGTAAATATCTAGATATTGTTACCAAGTAAAAAAAATATCTGCAAAGAAAAAAATTCCATCAAAATGAACGAGATTATTTACCACTGAAGAACAGTTAAATGGCCATGCGGATATTTTCAAAGTAACGCAAAACAAACAAACAAACAAACAAACACACAAACAAACGTCTACAATGTGTCCAAAGTTTTTTTATATGCAAAACAGAACACTTCCTAGATTAAAATTGTTAACCTTTCACAAAACTGTTAAACTAAACATAATTCATGACCCGTTATGCCCAAATTATGATCAGTCGATAATTTGAATTTAGAAAATTGAATTCATTTCTTGTTTGACAAAAGTCACAACTAGAGCAAGTTGGGTTCGGGGATTTTTTTTATTATGTGTCATGTTCAATTTCAAGTTTGAACACGTTCAGTTTCTTTCTAACGTGTTAAAGAATATTATATAACTTTTAAAAACATTCAAGTAATTAAAATAATATTTAAAATAATTGTATAGATGTCACGAATTATCGTTACATTAACATTAATTCTATCAAAGTTGATTAATTCACAACTTAGACGTCTCGAAACGTAAAAATAAATACATTCAACATCTAAAATTCAATATAAACTGAAGCAATGCATGACAAGCAATTACTGTAAGGAAGAAAATACATTAAGTGTAGTGTCCAAAAAACCTTATGCATGACCTTAATTCTATATGGCATGATAATGAGGTAATGTTCACATCATCAACAGAAACTCGAACATTTCCTTTGGAACTTCATTTATTCAAAAAAGTAAAGTTGCTAATGACCTTGATAGCAATTAAATAAACTTTAAAGGCAAAAAATCTCAAAGTTGTCTGAAAACTAAGCACAATAATTATTTGAGAATTCAGCCAACTTGTTAAACTGACAGGACTATACTCAAGTTGATGAAGATTGACACAGTTAATTAATCCAGTCATAAATACATTAATGAAATCTTCCACTATTAAAAGTAAACATAAATATACACATCGTCCAAATTCAAGTGTTTATAATACCGCTAAAAGTCGCACATAAAACGTACGACTGCATTCCATTTTATGCATGTGGACAAACAGGAATGTTTTTACATAGACAGGTAGTGAGACCGACACTTGATTATATATTTCAAAGGTTAATACTTGTTTACATAAGATCTCAAAACGTTGAAAACTTAGCTTCATGTGGTTTAACAAATACTTGAATGATCATTAGTGCAAAATAAACAAAATATAAAATTTTCAATACAAAAAACTTCAATGAGGTTTTGTTCAAAATTTAATTTAACTACCAAATTTATTAACAATTGTTCAAAAATGTATTATTAGTACTTTAATAGAAGACTAGATGTAGTAGTATTAAAGTGATACAAAACCTTTTTTTAATAATTAAACACATATATAAATGATTTTATTCATTTAAACAAATGCTCCACGAACTGATCAGTTCCAATGTCTCGCGACCATTCTGTTATTGTATATCCCAGCAAAGTGAGAAAATATAATTTCATCAAAAAATCATTTTAAAGACTATTTATATCCACTTCATTTCAAATCGATTAGTTCACAAATCAAACCAAAAAAATGAAAAAATTGTTTACACATTGGTAATAATGTCAATCAAAAGGATGTTTGTTATAAGGTGAGAAAATATCATTTAATCAAAAATTAAATTTAGTGACTATTTATATTGCTGTGGTATTTTCAAAAACTTTCAATTTCATAATATAGATAAAAAAACATCAAAACTAAAAAAACACCAATCAGTATATTAAAAAGAATAATCAATCGTACTTAAAATTAAATTTAAAATTGTAGATGATTGATTAGCTCTAATTAATTACTTTTTATTTCATCTTATATAAGAAAAGATTTTATTAAAAAATCGACCGAGATAAAAAATATAAGAAATGGAACATACAAATGAGAAAAGTTGATGAAAAGCTATCATAAAATTTGTAATTTTTGTATTCAAAAAACAATTTAAAAATATTTAGTATATTCAAATGCCTTTTAGATATCATTAAAATGTATCTGTTTAAATACATTTTTATTTAGACAAATAACAAAACGTTTTACAATAAATTTACTTATCCTCGACCTAATTGCATCACATTCAAGAGTGGGCAGCAAAATTTTTCATTCAAAAGAAATTTGTAAATCAATAAGTGAAAAATATATTGAAATTGTTCCACATAAACAAGTTATTTGAAACATTCCATGATATTGTTCATTAATATAATTTCAGATAAATATATTAATAGAATTGAACTCCTATTTAGAACAACCACGAGTAAATGCTACGCATTAACCGGGGTGTTTGTATGTTAAAAAAGATTATAAAATTGTTTAATTTATTAACACGTTTTCTTTCATTTGTTTCCAATATAATTATCTCCGATTCTTCAACTAAAATTTTTGGTTAAGCATGAATCTAAAGCTTCTAAAATTTATATTATTAAAAGAAATAACAATTTTGGCAAAAAATCCTTCAGGCATTCTACCTTAAAATCTCCAATTCTTTCATTTGTTTAAATAACCTTTTCTCTGAACCTTCAAATAAAAATTTGGGCTAAATTTAAACTCTTATGAAGTGTATGTTTTAATAAGTAAAACCTGGTTTCACAAAAAAATCCTGTGACACCAGTGTATAATGTTAAGTTCTTTATTTTCATTTAAGGCGACTTATTTTAAGCAAACTTTTCTGTAAAATAGTTTTTTCTATTATTTTGATAAAACAGCAAAATTTAGTCCACAAATCATCCACCGCCCCAACAGCACCATTCAGAGGTCATTTATAGAAGCAGTTGTTTCAAACACAGCTTAATAACGGAAATAAACAACAATGGTCTTATGATTGACGAGCATGTCCCATTCACAGTCGTAATATTCTTAAACACCTAATGCTACTGATTACTACACCATCCCAAAAATCATTTTAAGGGCAATCATAACGTTAGAATTTGGTTTCATAATAAAAACAATAAATTATGCCTTTAGAGCAGCACAAAAGTAGGAAATTTAATTAATTAACAATGATACAACAGATATAATGATAAAAATAATAATAATATTGATAATAATAATAATGATAAAAATAATAATAATATAATAATAATAATAATAATAACCATAAAAATAAATCTACTAATCCCGTGTAATAATAATGATGACAAATGTCCAAATATAATAATAGATGAAAGAAACAAAACTCGGTTTCGGATCACCTTTTGTGTCAACGTGAACCTGACAATGATGACGTCATAAGATGGTGAAACGGATCCACATTCAGCGAATCCGTTGAAATGGCCAAAATGGACACGTGATCCCACATGTGACGAGACCTGTTTGGTTGTCACAATTTAACCATTTCACGCCTGAATCAGTGTTACCACAAGGTCTAAACTGCATTTGATAGCATTGAAAATAACCTTATGCATTATGGACTGCAGTTCCTGTCAGGGCTTAAACGATTAAAAACTACTTCTAAACTCGATACTAATTTTGCATTCATAACCCAATGGGTGTCTTGTTTTTCAATAATTTCCGTTTTCAGTTCAGGTATTATCCATTGTAGTTGGTTAATTACCATTGTATAATCATATGGAGTGTAAAGCCCCAAAGTTAATTTTAAAAAGTTATGTTAAACACCTTGGGTTTTAAAAAAAGGCTTCTGCAACGTAGCTAAATGTAGAAAGTATCATTATGAATTACTTATAACTAATTTGAACAGAATTGGACTGACTTAACAAGCCAACATCTGGAATAAAACTTGAAACAAACTTTTTCAAACCCAGAATCAAGCTAAAAATCTTGTCTTCAATGAAATTAAGAGCCAAGCTTTACATTGCAATCGAATATCTTGCCGGAAGATATCAAGGATTAAAAGATAAAAAACAAACCCTGAAAATATATTATTTGTAAATTTTGCATCTGTATTTTATCAAATCCATATGTTGCGCAGAATGTGTTAATGATGGAGTCACAGGGTACATGGCTGAATTATTCCATGACCAACACATGAGACAACACGTGCATTTCTTAATATTTCCCGATGCATCATTTAACCAAATATAAATTCATATCTATTATCTTTTGATCATAATTACAATATTTAGTTCACCGTTTCACAAATATAATGTTCGCTTTTGATTATTTTAATCTAGATTATCAACCAAACACACTAGCATGAGTAGTATGCATCTCGAAACTTAGAACTATGTGGATTTTAAATTGTATATTCTTACATTTCATTTGAAAAAAAATGTTTGAGACACCGTGGGGGTGAAAAGTTTGAGTTATTGTTTTTTATTGTATATATATATATATATATATATATATATATATATATATATATACATACATATAC